>PVIH01004778.1:0-117533 GCA_004025045.1 Sigmodon hispidus | reverse complement strand
CCGCTGAGCCATCTCTCCAGCCCCTCTTTATTTATTTTTATTTTATGTGAATTGGTGTTTTGCCTGCATGCATAACTGTGTAAGGGTGTCAGATCTTGGAATTACAGACAGTTGTTAGCCACCATGTGGATGCTGGGAATTGAACTCAGGACCTCTGGAAGAACAGTCAGTGCTCTTAACTGCTGAGCCACCTCTCCAGCCCAGTTATGGTTCTTAACTGGAATGGGAGGAAGGCTGAGAGGGGATTGAGTTCCCCAGCCTGGCTGCTTCTCATGCACCAGCTTCGTTGTGTCCATAAGAAGTGCTTGGGAGCTGGAGAGTTGGCTCAGCAGCTAAGAGCACATGAACTTCTCTAGCAGAGAAGTTTAGTTCCCAGTACCCACATCAGGCGGCTCTCAACTCTAGCTGCAGGGATCCAGCGTTTGTGACCTCTCCTTACACCTCCATTCACGTGCACATTCTGACACAAAGACACACAAATATACATAATTTTAAAATAAATATCAAAAAAATAAATTAGTTCCAGTGTGGCAGTGCAAGGCTTTAATCCCAGCACTTGAGGGGCAGAGACATGCCTGATCTCTGAGTTTAAGGCCAGCCAGTCTGTTCTACACAGTGAGTTTCAGGACAGCCAGGGTTACACAGAGAAACCCTGTCTCAAAAAAGCAATAATAATAATAGTAGCAGCATAATAAATGTAAACGCTTAGGACCTAATTGAACCTTGATAGGGGTCTTGAGAACAGGAAACCCAGGCTGGGGCCTGCAGCTGCTTCAGGTCTTGAAGATAGATGCAGGGACAGTTCCAGTCCATGAGCTGCTGGGCAGCCTTGGAGCTCCATCTGCCTTCCACGTTTGCTTCCATCACAGCGACTTTGCTTTCTAACACAGTGAATTGGGGGCCACATGGCTCTTGCCCAGCTTGGAAGTTGGCCTTCCTTGTAGCCCTCTCGCCAGCATATTTGTAAACACCCAGGAAATAGTTGAAACTGGGCATAAGTGCCACCATCCTCCCAACTTTTCCACTTACCCCTTACTGGGAAGGTATGACTTTAGCCAGATGGGGAGGCTCACAACCAGGAAGTGTTCTAAGAAAGGGCTGTCCTGCATCTGCACCAAGTTGTACCACTACAAGACCTTCCACACCTCATATCCACTCAACTCTGTTAAAGCTCCTCTTGGGAGGGCTGCATTATCATGCTTGAAGCAGATAGAGGCCTAGATAAATTGGACTGGACATGACTTTGTAGAGGTGGCAGACAGGGGAGGAACCATAGCTTCATGGCAGTGGACACTTACTTGCTTGGACACATCCTGCAGCCCTTGGCCCTGGTACATGGGCATGTTTCCTCTCATGGAGCAGGCAGGGTGTTGTGCTAGGGTGAGGAACACTCGGCTTTCTGTTCCATGCTAGCCTTCTCAGGGACAGGCTGTGCATGTGAGGATTCCAGCACCCAGGGAGTCAGGATGTGAGGGTGGGAATGAGAATGAGTAGTGTTCTGCCTCCCACGTCTGCTGTCCTCATAGCCTCTCTTTTGTTTTTTAGTCTCATTCTGCATTTTTCCGAATTGGACAGATGAACAACGTGGAGCTGGACGATGAGCTTCTGGACCCAGTGAGTAGTATGTTCCCTGCTTTCACTGAGCTTACCTAGCGAAGGAAAGTGGAAGGGTAGCATGCTTAGCAGAGTGCATACAGGATATGGATGTGGTCTCAAGCCAAGTGGCCAGCAGCTTCAGGTGTGAGGAGGTGGGCAGAAGCACAGTGTGTAGGAAGCCATGGCACATAGGGGCCTTTGGCAGCAGTGAGCTTGGTGTGAAGAGGTGCAGGTGAGATGAGTCTCAGAGGGATGAGTATTGTGGCCTGACTCCAGGCCCCTAAATAAACCACCAGAGATGCAAACTCTCTGAAATGCAAAAGCAAGATTTATTGAAAATTACGAGTCACAACAAGGAACTCAGTCTGGCACACAGCCATGGCAGTGGTGGAGGAGGTGTTTGCCCCTTTGCAAGCTGGGTTTTTAAAGACAAAAATCTCAAGGTTATACATCAGTTGGGGGCTTAGCATGGATACATTTATGATTAGCTCATCTTTGGGGGGATTTTTGGATTTCCTCTGTTATCTCAGCCTGCTGTTTGCCAAACCCTTTTCTTTCTGAATGCCTCCCGGGTTGGGTCTTTCCAGGTTGTCTCCAGTCCTGGGACATTCCATGGATAATTAACTGTTATCAGTCCTAGGCCACCTCTCCTGTTCAAACTTTGTTCCTCTGCAGACCTCAGGCCTGCCTCAAAACTGGGGTCTAAGAACTTTTGCTCAAAAATGGAGGTGCTTCTCTGGTTCTTCATGAGGATTCCCCTGGCATGAAGTTTCCTCTGGCCATGGGATGAATTCTGGCATCCCCAAAACAAGCTTTCCAGGGAGGGACAAGGAGGACATAATGCTCTTACAGAGGACCAGAGTTCAGATCCCAGCATTCGTGTCCAGTAGTCCACAACTGCCTGACTTCCAGCTCCCAGGGACCCAGCACTTGCTTTTGGCCTTCCTAAGTGCCTGTACTCACATGCACATGGCTACACATGGGCACACACATGCATACAGATAATAAAAAATGTCTTGAAAAAACAAACATGGGAATGTTTCCTGAGCCACCCCTCTCTCCTGTAATTCACTTGTCTTTAGTGCTCTTTACTGAGGTTTTACTTGTCCTGTAAGCAGTGATGTATATGTATAGATGAGTATAGGTATTCTCAGAGGCCAGAGCCATTGGATCCCCCTGCAGCAGGAGTTATAGGCTGTTTTAAGCTGCATGATGTGGGGATACCCAGAAACCAAACGGGTTTTCTGCTAGAACAAACACTCAACTTCTGATCATCTCTCCAGACTCCTATTTTAGCTTCTTTAGTGTTTTTGCTGTTATTTTAGACTTGTGAATGGAACCTGGAGCTTTGTGCCTGCTAGGCAAGCACTGTCTCTTAGCTGCCTTCTTGTTATTTATTTATTTATCTATTTGCCTTGCTCCATAACCCAAGTTGACCTTGAATTTTCAATCTTCGAGGCTGAAGAGATGGCTCAGCGGTTAAGAGCACTGGCTGTTCTTCTGGAGGACCTGAGTTCGATTCACAGCATCTACATGGCAGCTCACAACTGTCTGTAATTCCAAGATCTAACACAGTTATACATGCAGGCGAAACACCAATTCACATAAAATAAAAATAACTATTAAAAAAAAAAGAATTTCAGCTGTCTCAGCTCTGCCTCCTGGGTGCTGGGATTGTAGGCATGCTGCATTCACCAACATCTAGCTTTGTTGGGTATTGGTAATTTTCTGTGTTTATAAGACAGCCTATGGCCAGGCCATGAGTGCACTTTTAATCCCAGCACTCAGGAGGCAGAGGCAGGCAGATCTCTGAGTTTGAGGCCAGCCTGGTCTACAAAGTGAGTTCCAGGACAGCCAGGGCTACACAGAGAAACCCTGTTCTGAAAAAACAAAAACAAACAAACAACCGATGGTCTGTGGACCTTTGCCCTGACATAGCACATTAGGTGATTTTTAGGATGTTAAATTAACATTGTATTCCTGAAACCCTGAAACCTCCTATGGTGTTTGCAAGGTCCCACTGGAGGATTTTTATGTCCATATCCCAGGGGATAGTGGTTTGTAGGTTTCTTGGGACTTCCCATCCTTGGGTGTCAGATAATGCTGAATGATGGGGTTTAAGACTCAGCCCTTTTCCTTACCTTGTTCCTATCTTTAAAGAGCACGGGACTGCTTCTTTCCTCCACAGGAAATGGACCCTCCTCACACCTTCCCCAAGGAGATTCCACACAATGAGAAGCTCCTCTCCCTCAAGTATGAGGTGGGCTCCCATCCCTCTACCCTTCCCAGCCCTCTTCCCTGTGGCCTGACTGTACTTGCACTCTGGTCCCTGGTTCAGTAACTGAGTCCTTTGTGCACTGGTCTGTGCAGAGCCTGGACTATGACAATAGCGAGAACCAGCTCTTCCTGGAAGAGGAGAGACGAATCAACCACACGGTGAGGAGGGGGACTTGTGTTGTGTTGGCCTGGGTCCTGGCATGTTGGCCCAGGCAGTGTCCCCATGCCATCCCCTTCCCTTTTTTCCCTATAGCCTCTGGGTTCTACTGCCACACTTTTGTGATTTGTGTGTGGACGTTGGGGTTCTGAACATGTGGCGCCTGGTCCCAGATACTGGAAACTGCAAGGGAGGGCTATAATCATTGTGGCTAGTAAAGCTCTTCTGCAAATGGCAAACAGTGGCTTGAATGTTAGTAGCTAGTTGTGAACTTGTAGGGAATGTGACTTCTTGTGGCCCTCGGTGGTCATTGAAACACTGACTGGAGGGCTGTTAGTAGATTTGGGCTGAGAGCTGAACTTCATACTGTGTGTAGTAGCAGCCTTGAATCTGCCAACAGCAGAGAGGGGCACAGCAGACACCTAGCTTTGACTGCACCATGTTTCCCAACCCTATCTAGGCTTTCCGGACCGTGGAGATCAAGCGCTGGGTCATCTGTGCCCTCATTGGAATCCTCACAGGCCTGGTAGCCTGCTTCATTGACATTGTAGTAGAGAACTTGGCAGGCCTCAAGTACAGAGTCATCAAGGACAGTATCCTCCAGAAACACTCAGGATGGGACACATGGGGGAGGGGTCACTAGCAGAACCCAAACATGTACCTTCACAGGCAGACAGTAAAGAGCAGAGCAGGCCTGGCTCCCTAGAGACTACCCCTACCATACATGCACACAGCTCAGCATACGGGTGGTGGAGTCACAGTTGGGCTCTAAGGTGTCTCTAAGTTGTCCACTTAGTACCATGGCCTGCTAGCTAGTCACTACTTGTGCTGGGCCAGATAGACTGCCATAATAGTGAGACAAGCAGGGCAGGTGTGTGCTCCAGAAGTGCAGCAGTGCCTGTCCTTGACAATCCCTAAGACATCGACAAGTTTACAGAGAAGGGCGGCTTGTCCTTCTCGCTCCTGCTGTGGGCCACACTGAACTCTGCCTTCGTGCTCGTGGGGTCCGTGATTGTGGCCTTCATAGAGGTAAAGTCACTGTGTGTAGGAGACTGGTTACCCTAGATCCAGAGTGGGCATAGGTCTCAGTGAATGGATGGATCCCTCTAGCTTGCTCACCATGGGCTCTGTTAGCTTGTGAGGATGGGAAGCTTTCTTCCAGAGAGAATCACAGTGCCGTACAGATGGGAAATATCAGAACAGAAAACACACTGGGGCTTCTTCAGCTTGACTTGTAGTGGTGCTGTATTTAACCCAACAGTACAGCCCTGACCCTGGATCCCCTGGCCACCCAGTTCATACCATATGCCACACTTGCCCCATATTCACATGTAGCTAGAGCTAGATCTTTGACATAGCTAGAGAATGAGGTGTTCTAGGGCCTGCAAGTTCTCAGAAGTTTGAGTAACTCATGCAAGGATCCAAGCAGAGGGGGCAACAGGACCATCCATCCCCCAGGGAGACTGTACTACCATCTCACAGATGGCCTCTCCAAAATGAATCTTTACACCAAGGCTCCCAGGTATCTTCCTTCTCCAGCTCCTTTTCCTTTTTGTGAGGTCACAGAAGAAGGACTAGACAACATCCAGAACCTTCTATGTGGATATAGAGCAGCTGTCCCACATCTAGGAAGTTCTAGTTTCTGCTTGGTACATGATGAGTGTCTTGTCCATCCTGGAGTATTTCCCTCACCTCGCTCTCTTGGGGACACATGATCACTAGACTCTACCCTTGGCCTTTTACACGTGCCCACCAGGTGTTCTTTCAGGGTCACTCCATTCTGGGCTGGGGTAGGGAGGGACTTCTACTTTCTGACATGAAGCCCTTCTCCACACCTGCTCCCATGTTTCTTGTGGTTGTAGAGGCTGCACCCCCTTACTCTACCTGCTCAGTGGCGCTTCTGTCTTTCCAGCCAGTTGCTGCTGGCAGCGGAATCCCCCAGATCAAGTGCTTCCTCAATGGGGTGAAGATCCCCCACGTGGTGCGGCTCAAGGTGAGGTGTGCAGTATATAGGACAGGGCATAGGATTTCTCCTGGCTTAACTAAGTCTAAATCCACACTTGGAACAAGCTTTGTGCACAACAGCTGTTTTATTTGCATACCAACTGTTGTGTGTGCACATGGTGACAGATTGTAAATCTGAAAGTGGCCAGAACTAGTCTTTGCAATAAGTAATACAGGGATATGAATGCTGTGATTGCAGTCATGCAGTACATGTCTGTAACTCAGGATTAGTATTTCAGAGCTGGGGGGAGGGGGTGGGCTAAGCTAGGGTCAGAGATGGCCTGCCTTTCTTTCCCTGTTTTCAGAGTTTTCTCTCGTGCTCGTAATGTGCAGTGCTAGCAGCATCCTAATGCCTCAGAGGCTGGGCAGTTATCAGCACAGTCTACTTATTACTGGTTGTTTTACATGATCAGCATGTCTACCTAAGGCTGGCTGACACTGCCTCCTGTCTTGTCTTAGAGGCCAGGTGAGCACTGGCCTCCTTTAATGTGCTCCATGGCCTCCCTGAAATGCTCCTGGGCCTGGTGCCCCATAGCCAAGGAAAGGCAGTGTGGTCACACTCTGGAAAGCAAGAGACCTGTGCTGCTACTCTGCCATAGAATAGAGTAGACATGATGCTTTTGGGTACAGCACTGACTTGTTACTCATACTAGACTTCGTGGAACACTCTGGAATGTTTTGCTAATACCTTTGCCTACAGACTAGGTTTAAGAAGCTTCCTCAGAACCTGCATTGAATATGATATCCTTCCCAGTGGGCCCCTCCTCCCTGTATCAGGGGAAGCATGTATAAGATACTTTTTTATTAATGGGCCCAGATGACAAAGCTAGCTTTCTGTTCATCCTTGACTGCCCTGAGCATCCACAATGCTCATGCAGTTCAGTAGAGCCACAATCCCTTAGCCCCCACCTTTTTGTTTCCTGGCCTGATATGGAAAGGAATACTGGGATATCCATGGAGTGGGTGCTAAAATCTGTATGTTCACGAGATAGATGTCAGTTCCAGCTAGTAGTTGTCTCCAAGATAAAGCTGTACTGGTCCTAGAGCAGAGGCATAGTCATAAGGCACGGTTGAGCTCCCTTCCTCAGGGCCCCTTAGGAATAATAGCACTAGGTCCCCCAAGGAGTGTGAAACAAGATCCCTGGGTGCTGTCCTGACCTTTGTGGTATGGGTAGATGATCGGTGTGAGTTCTCATCAGCAATACTGGCTTTTCTTAGTCCTTGGGGCTCAGGCATGTATGCAGCATGTTTATTCAAACTATCTTGTTTACAGACGCTGGTAATCAAGGTGTCCGGTGTGATTCTGTCTGTCGTAGGGGGACTGGCTGTGGGAAAGGTAACAATAGAATGAGTGATACTGGTCCCTCCTGAGTCTGAGTTTCTGTTTTGGGGGGGACACCAAGACCTGTGCAGGAGTACTGATTGCTTTGTGCTCTCAGGAAGGACCAATGATCCACTCAGGTTCAGTGATCGCTGCTGGGATTTCACAGGGAAGATCAACATCACTCAAGAGGGATTTTAAGGTGAGCCCTTCAATACACACATGTAGACTGGGGACCCATAGGTCTGTCTCAGCTGGTCTCCTGCCCATGCAGTCTTCATCCAGACCCCAGGGTCTCCCTCAACACCCAGTTCCTGTCCCTATCTCTGTCTCTAAGGACAACCTGGTCTGCTCTCAGTCCAGATGGTTACAGACAATGTGGACTCTCCACGGTCAGTTCTTAGGATTCTGGTGTTATATGCTAGCGTGAAAAGGATCTTTGGCTCTGACTAGCTTCTCAGAGGGACAGTCATTTGAGGGAGGTCCAAGCTTTAAATAGCTACTCAGGTACATGGTACAGTTTTGTGTTTCTCACTGTTACCAGCGGTAAATAAGGTGGGCATTACACTAAATTTCTTTGTTGATGGGTCTGTAGCTGTCTTTTGAAACAGTGACTCTGTATAACCCAGGCTGACCTTGAATTTAGGATTATGTCTCAAAGTTTCTGAGAGCTGACCACCAAGCCTGGCCAAACAATCCTTTTTAAGACCAGGAATAAGTTTAGAATTTCCCACCCATTGTATTTTCTCCAGTTCCTAAGGTAGAATTGGAAAAAGAAGGTCATAGACATCTTGCCTGTGTAGAGAAGTTGGGCCACTGTCACAGATGGAACCCTGGGCACCCCAGCTCTTCTGTGTTCTGTTGCTGTCTCTAATACTGCCCTCTGATTCCAGTGTGGTGATTACAATGATGTGATTATTTAAAAAAAAAAAAAAAAAAAAAAAGGCTCCCTGCCTGATTAGCTAGAAAAAAAGCTGCTTGTCTCTTACATCTCTTCTTGATCCCTTTGATGGGACCTGTTTCCAACTCCCTTCCTGTGATAAGTGACCTTTCAGAGCCTCCCCCTAAAGCCCCCATCTCTCTTTCAGATCTTTGAATATTTCCGCAGAGACACCGAGAAGCGGGACTTTGTCTCAGCTGGAGCTGCAGCTGGAGTGTCTGCTGCATTTGGAGCCCCTGTTGGTAAGGAGGGGCCAGTTCCCCTTCATCTGTGGCTCTGCCCTTGTGTGCTTCATGGTTGGCCAGAATAAGGAAGCAGAGCTTTTTTGTAGGCATAGTTCTGGTGTTTGTAGACAAGTGCCAGGTGAGGGCATGGGCAGTATCTAACAGCCACCAGCTGTGGCCTGGTACCACCTGGCAGCTTCCCTGTGTCATGGTCTTAGCTCCCTGGGCCTCTGTTGGGCACTGGCAGTGGTGCCCTGTGGCCGGAGTGGCACTTGTGTCCCCCCACTTGTCTCCTAGGTGGGGTTCTGTTCAGTCTGGAGGAAGGCGCCTCCTTCTGGAATCAGTTCCTGACATGGAGAATTGTAAGTGTCCTAGGAAGGCGCCCTCTGATGGGGCAGTCATGCTTCTCCCTCCCTTAAGGACTTCTCATAGCCAGTCCATCCTTTTGTATTGTATAATGTCCCAGGAGGTACAGCAGCTCTACAGTGTTCTTGATGCTGTAAGATCTCCTATATCCTTTATTGGCTTGTCTGTAGAGCAGTGACACCATCTTTGCCCAGCCCAGCAGTAGACTCATCCCTGCTTGGCTCCACTGCTCTACCTTTTGTCTTAGATGGAGCATCCAGACACACAACTTTACAAATAACAGGAAGTCCCAGCCTCCGTGTCTGGCTCTGGCATTGAGATGAGAATGTTCTATATAACCCTTAGAGCCGAGGTGGGCCAAATGTAGCTTTGAGGGTTTTTGTTGGGCCAGGTAGAGCTCTGAGGACACTGAGCACTGAGTGGGCCCAACAGTGCTCTGAGGGTGCTGGATGCAGATCTCTGAGGCTCTGGTTTCTCTCTGCCACAGTTCTTTGCTTCCATGATTTCTACCTTTACACTGAATTTTGTTCTGAGCATCTACCATGGAAACATGTGGGACCTATCCAGCCCTGGCCTTATAAATTTTGGAAGATTTGACTCAGAGGTAACTTACCAGTCACATTGTCCCACCTTGCCCTTTCTGGTGCTACGTCAGAACCCTGTTGGCTGAGACTTGAACATGGCTTTGGGAAAATCCAGTTCTTAGCAGGGATGTTGAACTCTTGCTTGTCATTTTGAGGACCCTATAGTGCTCTGAGAGTGTGCATAGGGATCTGCTCCCTTAGGGCTTTGAGTGAACTGCAGCTGCAGTCTGATGGCTCCAGTGCTAAGTGCTAGGCTACAGAAGCCACCCAAAGGAGCTCAGCCATAAAGGTTATAAGGTCTCCTCAGAAACCATTTATCCCACCTATGGGACCCACGCTTCTGTACAGAAGTGCTGGAGGGCTTAGTGCATGTAGACTGAATTCCTGTCCAGTATGTGTTTAAGCAGCAATTTCTCAAAGCCTTTGCTTTTTCCACTCTGCACAGAAAATGGCCTACACCATCCATGAGATTCCTGTCTTCATCGCCATGGGTGTAGTGGGTAAGGGCCCCTCCCCTCCCCTTCCCTCCCCTCCCCTCCCCTCCCCTCCTTGTAGCATGGACCAGAGTCAGCCTGTGTTGGGGAGGATGGATTCCCAGTTCCAGAGTGGTGCAGGTCTGCAGTTGCCTTTGTCAAGATCCCCACTCCCACCTCCAGGCACTGCCTGCTAGGGTTCTTAGGCAGATGCATGCCGGGGTGGGCACCTCAGAAAGTCCCCAGAGCTTTCATTCTACTGTGGCAAAGCTTCAGACTTGGAATGAAATTCCCTGAGAGGCTGGGGTAGGGGTGAGCAGAGGGGACTTCACAACAGCTACAGGACGAGGACTCCTTATGCAGGGCCTGAAATGGTTCAGATTTCCCTTTTGTGTCCTCCCATGCTCAGCTCACAGTGCTCTGTGAGAAGCTGAGAGGAAGGCAGAGCAGCCACAGTGTAATGCCTGGGAAGCCATCTGACAGTGCACCCTCACCAAGACCTTCCCACTTCTGGGGGCCTCCTCTGTCCTCCCTGTGAAACTAACATTAGTCTCTTCTCTGGTCACAGGTGGTATTCTTGGAGCTGTGTTCAATGCCTTGAATTACTGGCTAACCATGTTTCGAATCAGGTGAGAAAGAACCCCATTTTGTGTGCCATATTGACAGGTGCAGCCCTCCTGGGTACAGGAAGTTGACAAAGTCAGCAGCCTTGTCAGTGAGGGTCCTTTCCTGAAGGTCTGCCCAGCTGAGCTGCTCAGCTCAGATTGAGAATGTGTGGCCTGGGGGCAGGGACAAGAATGGGAGTGTGGGAGAGCCTGGGGGTGCTTAGGAGGAGGGCTGAGGTCTACAAAAGTTAGCAGATAAAATTTGTCACAGAGAGCGAAGCCCTAGGTGACTTAGCTACTGTCTCCCTTCTGCCTGGGGTGCCAGCCCTCGTATTAGGAGAGAAACAATCAAATTCGGGAAGACACTGTCTTCCTGGTGTTGCACTGGGGGTGTGGCAGGGTGATTCGTTACTAAGAGGACTATAGCCATGTGGAGAAAGATAACCCCAGAGTCTGGGCTGATTGATCATTCAACCTGTGTTGCTTTGCCCTTGCATCAATGTGTTCTGGGTCAAGTTGCCTTGGCAACTGGCAGGGACAGGGCAGGTGAGGCTACCCCGATGATCCCTGCAGCAAAGTGCATCCTGGCTTTGTTCTCTAGGTATATCCACAGGCCCTGCCTCCAAGTGATTGAGGCCATGCTGGTGGCTGCTGTCACAGCCACAGTTGCCTTTGTCTTGATTTATTCATCTCGAGACTGTCAGCCCCTGCAGGGGAGCTCCATGTCCTACCCGCTTCAGGTAGGCACAAGGCAGTTCTCCTGAGCTCTGGTTGGTTTCCCAGAGGTAACAATGTTAGTAGGCCTTAGGCTTGTTCTGTATGTAGGTTCCATAGTAAGCTGAGGTGCTTGGGAATGGGTGGTGTTTCTAGACTGATCTTAACCATAGCGGTTTCCAGATGCCTCCTGGAGAGAGCTTTAGAATGGGGCTTGGTTTAGAGTAGAAAAGTACATACCTGCAACTGTCCACAAACATCCAGGGAGACTTGTAGTGGCTCCTATGAGCCCCCGGTGAGAGCTGCCTCCCTCCTTAGGCAAACAAGTGATATGTCCCCCCCTCCGCCCAGTAAGTGGTACTCGTTAGAGAGGACTGGGCCCACTGGTTCCCAGCCAGCATTGATTCTGAGGCTTTGCTCATGAAATTCCTAGTTTCCTGTTCTGGATAGCAGAAGAACAGATAGACAGATCTCTGGACAGATAGACCTCCATCTCCGAGAGCGGTGGTCATATCAGTGAAGCCCTGGATGAATTTAAACGTGGGTTCTCTGTTCTGAGCCCAGATCCTGTTTGATATTCTCCAGTCTTAGAGTACATGAGCATCAGCAGCACAGACTGCACTGTGGCCATCTTTCCCTCTATGTCCTTTCTCTCAACTCCGCAGCTCTTCTGTGCAGATGGCGAGTACAACTCCATGGCTGTAGCCTTCTTTAACACCCCTGAGAAGAGTGTTGTCAGCCTTTTCCATGACCCACCAGGTATGTGCAGTCAGCATGGCTGGGACTTACTAAGGACAGTAAGTCACTGCCCTGGGCTGAGGGGTCATCTCTGGTGTGTGAGGTGTGCTGGAGTACAGGAATCAATATTGCAGAGTTGGGGACCTGGGCTCCCCATCTTCTCCTTTCTTCCTAAGGATACTCACCTGAGTCACCTCCATCCCTCTCCAGAAGAAAGCCTAGCCTGGTGACTCCAGGACCAGGCCTTTTTGAGCTCAGCCACAATCCTGATAGTGCTACACATCATGCCCATGCAGAGCTGAGCAGCCTTGGGTCTGTGTCTCCAGCTCACCCCCACCCCCATTTCAGTTTGCTCTCTGTTGCTGTCAGTGGTAAAAAAAAAAAACCACAAGTCAATGTGGGAAGGAATGGGCTATTTAGCTTATAGATTATAGTCCATCTTTGAGGGAAGCTGAGGCAGGAATGAAGTCAGGACCATGCCTTCATGGCTTTCTGCTTGCTCAGCCACCTTCCCTACACAGCCAGGCCCAACTGCACAGGGATGGCACTGCCCACGGTGTGTTGGATCGTCCCACCTCAGTTAGCAATCAAGAAAATGCCCTCACAGACATGCCCACAGGCCAGTCTGATGGAGGTAATTGCTTAGTTCCCTCTTCACAAGTATAGCAGGTTGACAACTGGAAGTCAGCCATGACACCCACTCCAGCCTTGGAAACAGGTGTTCATAATTGTTTCTTGTCATAAGGCTCCTGGAGACTTTCCTGTTTGGGGGGCTGTCTATGGAAAAGGATCATGAAAGTAATGGATACATTTGGTATAGAATAAGCCAATGGCCTTCCATAGTGGACCTCTGCCCTTACTGACCTGCTAACCTCAGTAATATGTGTCATGGTGCTCTTAGCCACACAGACTAATGGGCATCCCCACCTGGCCTTCACATAGGCAGCTGTGGTTCCTCTCTGTTTGTTTGGCCTTCCGGTTTCTCACCCTCAAATATGTCCTCAGCATACCTCCCAGATCTTGGAGTTTGACCACCAGGAGTGGTTTAGGGGCCCGACAGGACACATCTCGGTCACCTCTTGCCTCTGGTGTTGTCCCTGAATTGCTAAATTGTCGCAGGCCTTCCAGGCTTGGGCCGTGCTCAGCTCAGGGCAGCTGTCCTAGTGCAGCTGGCCTATGTGACGTCACTCCACTTGTGAGTCCAGGTGAGCGGAAGTCTGCTGCTGCTCCCAGGAGTGTGGGCTTCCACTTTCTCCTGGACGAGGGCCTCCACAGGTGGCAGAGTACATTCCCGTCAGGATGTTGGTCCTTCTGGGGAGTTTGGTGCTGGCATGAAGCCTAGGTGTTCCCTGAATTTGCCACCTATGCTGCCAGCTTGAAGGCACCTTGGTGCACTTCTCATCTTCCCTTCTGACTCTTGGGACCTACCCTTCACCTGGAGAAACTGAGAATGCAGAGCTGTCTGGGGACCACTGGGAATCTGGGTTCTGGGGCCTGGTTCTCAGAATAGAAGCACATGGCAGCAGGACATCCCTGCACAGGCCTGAGGCCCAGCTAACGCTCAGTGGCTTTCCTTTTCCCTAGGCTCCTACAATCCCATGACGCTAGGCCTGTTCACTCTGGTCTACTTCTTCCTGGCCTGCTGGACCTATGGTCTCACAGTGTCTGCTGGTGTCTTCATCCCATCCCTGCTCATTGGGGCTGCCTGGGGCCGACTCTTTGGCATCTCCCTGTCCTACCTCACAGGGGCAGCAGTAAGTTGGGGGCTTGAGGTTTTTAATCTGTTTTCTCATAGTAAGATTGACAAAGTATACCTGCCCCTCCCCTGTCCTCAGGCTCAGGTATCTTCTAGATCTCCTTTTGGTTGTATTGCACGAATTCTATTTGTTATTATATTTATTTATTTATTTATTTATTTATTTATTTTATGTGAATTGGTGTTTTGCCTGCATGTATAACTGTGTAAGGGTGTCAGATCCTGGAATTACAGACAGTTGTTAGCTGCCATGTGGATGCTGGGAATCAAACTCAGGTTCTCTGGAAGAACAGTCCGTGCTCTTAACCGTTGAGCCATCTCTCCAGCCCCCTATTTGTTACTATTAATAAAAAACCTGGAGCCAGATATTGGGGGCAAACTGAACTATCATAGAAACAAGCCACAGCCAGTTCTCACCCAGCCAACTCCTTAGGCCAAAAATCAATGAGTCTGAGTCCTCAGCCTAAAGGGGCTGGTCGGAGAAGGGAAGAGCTTCTGCCTTCTCCCACCTGATTTTTCCTTTCCCGCCCACCTATCTCATTTCCTGCTTCAATTTTCCTAGAACTAGGATTAGAGGTATTGTCACCAAGGCCTGACTCTGTTAGGCCTTGAACTCACTGAAGATCTCTGCCTCCTGAGGGCTGGGATTAAAGATGTTGTCACCACTCTCTGACCTTCATCGCTCCCTGACCTCCAAAGCTTGGCTCTGTGGGTGACTCTGTCAGGCTATTTTAATTATGCAATATTATGGTAGGGTTCTGTCTTGTGAGGTATGATTCCTAAGAATGACTGCTTTGGGGCTGGAGAGATGGCTCAGTGGTTGAGAGCATTTTCGATTCCCAGCATCCACATGGCAGCTAACAACTGTCTGTAATTCCAAGATCTGACACCCTTACACAGTTACACATGCAGCCAAAACACCGATTCACATAAAAATAAAATAAATATTTTTTTTTAAAAAAGAATGACTGCTTTGAACATCAGTGGTATCTATTAGGTGCTTTAGCATTTTGCAGCCATCACTTCCAGTTCCTTCTTCACCCAGAAAGGAACCCTCTGCTATTCACAGTTGACCCTGGTTTCTCTTCCCTACTTCTGGTAGCCTCCAGCTGCCTTATTGTCTCTGAGCTCAGTGGTTGGTAGCGTTTCCTTGGGTACAGTGTACACCCTTATATGTCTTTGCAGTCTCCAACTGAGTGTGATGTCCGCTTGCTTCATCTCTGTTGTAGTGAGTCCTAGAATCTTTTTTTTTTTTTAATATTTATTTATTATGTATACAGTATACAGAAGAGGGCACCATATCTCATTATAGATGGTTTTGAGCCACCATGTGGTTGCTGGGAATTGAACTCAGGTCCTCTGGAAGAACAATCAGTGCTCTTAACCTCTGAGCCAGCTTTCCAGCCCCAAGTACTAGAATCTTCTCACAGCTAATGTCTTTCCTTGGGTGATCCAGTGTGTCTGTGTGGGCAATGGCACCTTGTGCTTCCTTTTGCCCTGCTAACCTCCTTCATATAAGTTCCTCAACACAAAGCAATCACAGCCTTCTGAGCTCATGGCTGTGGGCAGGTGGAAGGTAGAGATGGTATACCTTGTCCCTATATAAGGCACGTCCAGCTAGAGTGGTAACACACAATTTGTAGTAGAGAGCGGGCACTGGAGTAGAATGTTCTGGATGTGAGCCATAGAATTCATTCCTGTGTATTGATTGGTAGGTCGAAGCATAGCATTTTCACTGGAATGCTCTGGCAGATTTGGGTGAGGGTTGTTACTGCCTCTGATACTCAGTCATATTGCCTCCCACAGATCTGGGCAGACCCTGGTAAATATGCCTTGATGGGAGCTGCTGCTCAGCTTGGTAAGCCCCAGCTCTTACCCTGTTTGGTGAGTGGGTGAGTGGGTCTCACTTGTACCCTGCCCACCCATTGTGAGTTCCATCAAGACTTGTCTTTGCCATTCATGTGAGCAAAAATGAGGCAATTGAGGTCATCAACCCCATAGCATGGCCAGGTGGCAATAGTCAGGACCTGGCAGGTACCATCCTTGGCTCTGGAGCCTGGAAAGATGGGTGGGTAAAAAGACTGCAGACATAGCAGATCTGGGGGTCCTGTGTTTAGAGGGATAGGGGCTTATGACTACCCCAACAGGTGGAATCGTGAGAATGACCCTTAGCCTGACCGTTATCATGATGGAGGCCACCAGCAATGTGACCTATGGCTTTCCCATCATGCTGGTGTTGATGACTGCCAAGATTGTGGGCGATGTCTTCATTGAGGTATGCAGCATGAGAGCGGTGGTTTGTCCTCTGTTTACCCTGGATGCTAACCTTGTAGCCTGACACTGGGGTTTGAGGGGCCTGCAGCATCTGTAGAAGGAGGAGGCCCATTGAGCCACTCCCATATGCCCTTCTTCAGGAGTAGGGTGGTGATGGGGCCTTGAGGGAGACAGTGGGCCTTAAAGACCCCTGGCCAGTGTCTTGAATTATGGCTCTGTTCCCAGGGCCTCTATGACATGCACATCCAGCTGCAAAGTGTGCCCTTCCTGCACTGGGAGGCCCCGGTCACCTCTCATTCGCTCACTGCCAGGTATGGCCAGATGGTCTGCTAAACCCTCAGGTTTCTGGGTGCTGTGGGTGGATGTGGACAGGGATAACACTGAATGCCTGAAGAGAGCCCAGATACCAGGGTTCCCACTGTAACTGGTCCATGGCTGGTCTTCCAATGCCTCGTTAAGTCTGTAGCATGGAAATGGGGGTCTCAGAATCTAACAGCTTCATGTCCGTCAAGTGCATGATACAAAAGCTCTTGAGTAATACCTTGACAGTCTGTGGTATTGATGTCACTGAGATAGTATCCATGGATTGGGCCTTTTGGCAGAGAAGTAATGAGCACACCTGTGACCTGCCTGAGAAGGAGAGAGAAGGTTGGCGTCATCGTGGATGTCCTAAGCGACACAGCATCTAATCACAATGGGTTCCCTGTGGTGGAAGATGTGGGAGACACCCAGGTACTACTGTAGGCGCTTCTCTGAGTATTGGTTCCTTTTGATTTTGTGTCCGTGAGCAACATATATTGGGAGAGTTCATCATGTAGTTCACCTGAACAAGATATCTTTTTTTGATTTATTTTTATCCTGTGTATGTGTTTTGCCTGCATATGTACCACCTGCATGCCTGGTGCCTGCAGAGGCTAGAAGAGTGTATTGGATCCCATTGGAACTGGCTTTACAGATGATTGTGAGCTACTATGCCGGTGCTTGGAATCAAGCCCAGGTCTTGCTCTTCTGCCCATGAGCAGGAAAGCTTGTGTTGCATGTAGAGTAAAATCCCTCTCTTAGTTGGCCTGTCCCCACAGACTACAAGCCTTGTGTAGTTCTGACTGAACTGGACTTCTCAGTCACAGTGTTGGAGTTGGGGGCAGGGCTGGGGTATGGTTGATATCCAGGGCCCATCTGTGACGTCTGTGAGGAGATGCTGATGAGATGTGAGCCCAGCTGATATTAACCCTCTTGCCCTGTTCTTATTCTGTTGGGATATAGTGGACATTAGCACTGGTGGCTTGAAAGAAATGTGAGAATCATATTTGACTTATGTTTTGCTACCTTTTGATTCCATCCTCAGCAGCTGGCTTCCATGCTCTGCTGATAGGGTTAGCCCTGTCTCATAGATACTTTAAAGATTAGTAGGATTGTGTGTGAGAAATGCCTACTTCAAGACCTGTGCTTAGAAGTGACCGCCAAACAGCAGTCACGGACAGTGGAGAGTCTGGCCAGAGTTTCCCACTGCAGTCTCAAGACATCTGACTCTTTCCTCTCCTGCAGACAGCCAGGCTCCAAGGCTTGATCCTGCGCTCCCAGCTCATCGTGCTCCTGAAGCACAAGGTGCATCCCCCCACCCCCTGCCAGGCCATGGGAGGGAGTGTCCTGGGCACCGTCCTTCACAGTGGCAGGTACATAACTGTCTGCTGCCTGCAGGTGTTTGTGGAGAGGTCCAACATGGGTCTGGTGCAACGGCGGCTGAGGCTGAAGGACTTCCGTGATGCCTACCCACGCTTCCCCCCAATCCAGTCCATCCACGTGTCCCAGGATGAACGGGAGTGCACCATGGACCTTTCTGAATTCATGAACCCCTCTCCCTACACAGTGCCCCAGGTACTTATTGACCCAAAGGGGTTGGGGGCAGGGCTGGGGTATGGTTGATATCCAGGGCCTATGCTCACCTTGTCTACTTCGAAAAGGTGGTAAGGAGCCTCTGGAATTTCATGGAGTAACTGCTGCCAGGCAGAGAGGAGGTCTTCTGGGATGGTGCAAGTGGGGCTTGCTGCCCGGGATGGGACATCTGACCAAAATTTATCACGGACAGCTTGAGAGAATTTAGGCTTCGAGTAGCAGTGGTCTTCAGAAAACCCCACTAGCCACACCTAGGGGCCTGGAGTCAAGAATGGAGGGGAAGGCATTGGGAATGCCTGGTTTGGGGGCTTGAATTTCTTTTCACAGGGAGTGAAGTGGGCTAACAACAGTTGACTGTCTTGCAGGAAGCATCTCTTCCTCGAGTGTTCAAGTTGTTCCGCGCTCTGGGCCTGAGGCACCTCGTGGTAGTAGACAACCGCAATCAGGTGAGGCTGCTCTCCGTTCTGCTAAAGAGTGCCAGAGGCGACTCACACTCTGCTTCCTGTAGCCTGCTGGATTATGGGTGGACATTGGGTCTGGTCTGTCTTGGGACAGCGAGCCTTGACCTAGCCTGTTGTTCCACACCTACTTAGCCCTGGTATGTAGAGCATCATCATATGGAACAGAAGTGACCTGGTGTTGTTTCTGCAGGTGGTCGGGCTGGTGACTAGGAAGGACCTGGCAAGATACCGCCTAGGGAAGGGAGGCCTTGAAGAGCTTTCTCTGGCTCAGACGTGAGGGTTGGCTCTGCCCTTGTGCAATGGCACCCAAACCCCTCTGCACCTCCTCCCAGGCTCCCTGGTCTCAGTCAAAGCTTTGCCCCCTGGGCAGTGCAACAGCAGGAGCAAATGCCCTCCCTGGGCCTGGCTGGTGTGGGGGCCAGACCCTTTGTCTAGGGCAGTTGGTTTACATCATCAGCACTTTCTGTCTTCCCTGACCCCTCCGCCCCTTGGACTTGCCCCTCTCCTGAGTTCCTTCTCCACGGATGAAATGTGTGCAGCTGCACCCCTTGTGGCTCACTTCTCAGAGCCAATAGAGGTGTGTGCATTGTGGGGGGGGGCAGGCATGAACTGCTGCCTATTTCTGTCTCTTCTCTGAGCACCTACACTGTGGTTGTACTGCCCACACCAGCCAAGAGCTTCAACAGCAAGGGCATGAGGAACTGTGCAGCCTGGAACAGGCTCTATTGGGGAACCCATATGTGCTGTCCCATGTCTTTGTCCAGAAGATGGGGAGACTGGGTCTATGCCTTGGGCTTGAGAGCTAAAAATCACATGAAGACTGAATCTGAGTTCACCTACATCTGCCCCAGGCTTTCAGATCTGGGGGTCATGGCACTGTGGACCACAGCTGGAAGGCAGGTCTTCCCACAGCACTTAGGACTTTGCTGTCCATAGTGGCCTTGCTTATAACTGTACTGTATACACCCTTGGGCAGTGGCCTCCCAGGACCCAGCCATCCAAGGGTTGCCCTAAGATGGACCTGTGAGCACCAGAGCCAAGGAGCCTCACCTCTAAACCCTGTATTGTCAAAGTTGGCTTCACTGGACCAAGCTAGACCTGACATCCATTAGTCACCTTCAGAGTCTTCTCCCCAGGACACATTGTAAAGATGGTGGCACTGTCTCTGGCACGTGTCTGTTCCAAGGCCACATGGGCCTTTCTGTGGAAAGCCGGCGGCTGCTGCCTCTCAGTTGTCATCTCTCCAGAGGAGAGCCCTTCCATGAGGAGATGGACTACGTATGTTGTTGAGTCTGATGTGAGAAATGGGAGTCTCCTGGTCTGTCTGGGGCCTAACATTCTAGCAAGTCGGGCACTCAGCATGATGATAAAACAATGCAGGTGGCACCTTCTATAAGCAGTAGCTGCCATCTGTGATGGGCAGCTAGCCCAGGGCCCAGTGGAAGGGTTGTCTAAGGACCCTGACCTCCTCATCTCCATCTCACAGTCTCACTGCAGAGCGTGGTTCCTGTCACCTGCTTGGATGACATCCTGTCCTCAAGCCTGGGCATGCCAGGCTATGCATGACAAATGTAATTGACCCACCTTGCCTGCTCCACTGGCCCTGGTGGGTAGGTCTTCATGACAAAGCCAGGGGTGCTCTGTATTGGGAAGGACTGTACCTAAGTTGGATCCATGGGGATGAAGAACACTGCACAGGGCCTCAAAGACTTGGTACCAAAAAAGCATGTGCAATCTGTCCACAGTTCTGTGTTGACTACATGTTGAAATGATATTTTTGAATATATTAGGTTAAATAAAACAATCAAAACTTGTCTCTCCTAATATTCTCATTGTGGCTTTTGGGAATGCTGAAACCTCAGTGGCTTTATCTGGGACTGCCATCCTGAGTGTCTGTTCCTAGGTGCAGGGCTAGCTATGTCCATTTGCCTAGGACCTTCACTCGTGCCTGTGAAGGCTCATGGGCAACCTCTTCACCATGGCCATAACCCAGTGGCTCTGGAGCCAGAGAAGGCCCTTTTGCAAGAGGGATGCTTCATGGTCCTTTTACATCCTTCCAGGAATCAGAGGTTAGGAAGGCTGCAGGATAGAGTAAATGAGGCCTCAGGTTCCACTGGCAGTTGGCCATGAAGTCATAGGGTTCTGGTGGAAAAAAAAAAATGCACTGAGGAGTCAGCTACCTCATATTCAACTGCTCTCGGGTTCACAGCCTCTCCTCCTGCCTCATCTTCTCCCAAAGGTCTAGAGTCTCCTCTCCTGCCCTGTCTTCTCAAGATCCAAGACCTTTCCTTTTGACCCTCACCTCCCTAAGTCCATAGCCTCACTAAATCCTTTCCTACTCTGGCCCAAATCCTTTTCTTCTATCCAGCAACTGATCCCCAGTTTCTGCAGCTTTCTGGCCTGGATTACTTGCCTCCCACCAGCCACCCTGGCCTTGGTGACAAGCTCTGGGCAGCCACAGAGGTACTGATACCGTAGCCTGAGTTACAGGTGGTGACCGCTGCTAAAGCCATGTCAGGTGAGTGCCGAGGAGGGGATATGCAGAGCAGTTCCTCTTCCCGACCTCACTGGGGCTGGTGGAGCTGGCCAGGGGAAAAGTTTGCTACTCTTGCTTCCCAGAAAGAACTGTGTGCTCCCTTGGGGCCCTCAACCCCTCTTACCTGAAGCAGGGCTGGTCTCTGTGCTTCAGCAAGAGCTGAGCTTAGGATGGTGTGAGTCCAGGAACTCCCAAGGTGCCTCCTTTCAGAGCCAGCAGATAGCCCCTCACTAGGGCTTTCACAGCCTTCTTCACAACTGAGCACCGTCACGCTCGAGGACCTGGAGCGTCTCCTAACAGAAGGTCTAGCCAGTCCTGAGCCTTTGGGAATGGAGACATCGGAGGAGAGGTGTGAGTGCAGTGGCCTTGCGCCCAACTCTTTGGTCCCTGAACATGACACCCCTAAGCAGCGGAAACAGCTGGAAGAATGGTGAGAGTATGAGAACAGAGGACACACTGAGGGGGTGACCTCCAGGACAGGCAGGCACAGCTTGACCCAGCCACTCTGGCCCTGATCAGGGTAGCTGAGCTGCAGGCTGAGGTGGTTCGTCTGAGGGGGCACAAGGAACGCTGTGAGCACGCCACACTGGGCCTGCTTCGGGAGCTGCTGCAGGTTCGAGCCCGTGTGCAGCTGCAGGCGTCAGAGCTGCGCCAGCTGAGGCAGGAAGTGCAGCAGGCAGCCTGGAGCCCTGAGAAGGAAGTGCTGGAGGTGAGACATTGGGCAGAGCAGCACACATGAGCAAGCTGCCCTTTCCCTGGTGCTTCCTGGACCCTGAGCCTACTGGTCCCAGTGGATCTGTGCTCTGGCTCCTCCACACCCACCTGCCTCCCATCCCCTCCTGGAGGGTCTTTGAAGGCAGCGGACTCCTTCCCTCCTTGCAGTTGTCTGGGCCGCAGAGCCAGCACCAGATACAAGCCCTGGATAAAAGGTACACAGAGACAAGCAAGCGTAAGTTTCAGTGGGAGGGGTGGGCCGTGCTTCCCTGCCGTAGCTGGTGTCGGCCCGTGTGAGTGTCCTTTCCTCCAGTTGGCCTTGTTTAAGTAAGCGATACCTGCAATCGTCCAGCTCAGCTTGGGTTTTGCCTACAGTGGGGCATTGTACAGATGGTGGGAGGCTGGTTGCAAAGCCCCATGGCTAGACCTGCAGCAGCAAATGCTGCCTAGCTGCTCTGGGACTGGCGGGGTGACTGCTTCTGCCAGGCTGGTGGAGGTCCGAGAGGCTTTGACACAGATCAGGAGGACCCAGGCGCTACAGGACTCAGAGCGGAAGTGTTCCGAGGAGGAGATAAACCTCAGGTGGGCTAATTCCAGGACCAGCTCCTAGTCAATTTTGTATACACATCGGGAAGCCCATGCCTGATCAAGGCTGAGGTCCCATGTCAGGTCCCACCAATGGGCCATCCTCTACCATTAGTGCTGTACTGCTGACTACTGGGGGGCCTGCCTGCCTGCTCCCCTTTAATTGGTGCCCTCACTAGGGACTCCAAGGTCTATTTATGCTTCCATGTGTTACCTGGGCAGGTTGTGTACCCCAGTCAAAGAAGGACCTAGGGTTCCAAAGCCCAGCAGCCTCCCTGTGCCCCGCAGCTGAGTTGGTGTTATCACACCTACTGACTCTAGGGTGGCCAAGCTGACTGACTTGCTAGGGCAGGAGGAGCAGGGACGGGAAGCAGCCTGCAGCAGCCTACAGAGGAACCAAGAGGACACCAACCAGAAGCTGGACCGTGGGTTGGCCAAGATGCAGGTACCTCTTGAAAGCCTAGGCAGGAGCTATCAGAAGGTCTCTAAGGAGATCTCCCGTGTCCCCAGCCTGTGGCCTTGCCATCATGGGCTCCCTCCTGCAGCTGTTTGTGTCCGTCTGTACCGTGACACAAAGGTGGGCTCACCAGTGTCTGATGGGGAAGCCTCTCACCCACTTGGCATTGCCCATTCACTGATGTTAGCTGCACACTCAGCTAATGAAAATTACTTCTGCCATCACACAGCCGTGTTTCACGTGCTGTGTTGCTGTGGTCTGAGGAAATAGAAGGCATGGGCAGGAGCTGGGGCCTCTCACCGACCGTCTCAGTGAACTATCAGAAAAGGAACATCTGGCCTCTTCTGCAGCTGTTTTTAGTTTTAGCATTTCCCTCAAGTAGGAGACACAAATTCCTAGGACAACATGTTCTTCCTTCTGCTTCGAACCCTTAAGAGGGTCCTCTCTTCCTCACGGTGCCTGCCGCCCAGCTCCTTGGCTCTATAAATAGAGATCAGCGACTACAGCTGCTGTTCTGTGTGTCCAGGCTCCTCATGCGGCGGTGGGTGGGCACAGCATACTGGGTGCTTCCAGCTGTCCCAACATAATTTTGCTGCCCAGAACTGCTGGAAAGCTGATACATTGACATCATCAAAAACACAAAAGCTTTGGGCTAAGTTTTCTTCTATGCTAGGCATGGAGGGCCCTTTGAGGGCTCTTCAGCATTGGTGTCAGGAATTTACACCCCAATACCTGTTTTCATAATAAAATTTTATTGGTACAGAGGCAGGAACATTTGTAACATTGTTAACATGGTAACAGTGGCTATTTTGGACAAGAGTTGGGAAGCTTCAGGGTAGATGCTATGAGCTTGAAATGTTTGCTGTCTGGTCCTTCAGAAAAAGTAGCTGAGAGATAGGTATGTAGCTCAGTTGATGGAGTGCTGGCCTAGCATGGACAGAGTTCAATCTCCAGCACTCCTAAGACTGAGTGTGGCAGCCCATGCTTGTAATTGTAACCCTTGGCAGCTAGAGAGTAGATCACAAGTTCAGTATCATCTGCCACATGTCAGATATGAGACTGGCCTGGGCTATAGGAGACCTATCTTAAAAGAAAAATTAAGTCTGGTGATAGTGGCACACACCTTTGATCCCAGCACTCAGGAGGCAGAGGTAGGCGAATCTCTGTGAGTGTGAAGCCGGTCTGGGCTACATATCGAGTACCATGACAGCTGGGGCTACACAGAGTAACCCTGTCTTAAAACATGCCCCCCCCAAAGAAAAAGAAAAAGTGGCCAGCCCCATTTTAGGTGGTGGCCAGCCCCATTTTAGGTAGTGGCTCAAACGATATGAAAGGTTCCCTGAGAACCACTTCTTCTCATACTCAGCCCAAGGCTCACGAGCTGGAAAAGCTCGTGGCCAAGGAGAAGGTGCTAGGTAAATGGATGTTGTGAGGTAGGTTTCTTGTGACTTCTCTTCGGTAAATGTAGAGAGGGGAGCGCCTCTCTGTGAAGTTCCAACTAACCTCAAACTCACAACAGCCATCTTGTGACCCTCAGCCTCCCGAGTACTGGAAGTCCAGGCATGTGCCACAGCTATTGGCTTTGCCAAAACCTGACATTCCTGGGGAGGCATAATAAGGGAAGGGCCGACAGCCTTAAAGAGAGAGTCTAAGTCCAACTTGGCACAGAAATAAGCTTATTGGGGCTTCTTACGGGCATATGGGCACCACAGGCAATGCAACACCAAAAAGCCTCCACAACCTCACCATCAAAATTGTACCTCTTTTATACTCCAGCATTGGAGCAGCGGGGTGGGACGGAGTGATGGTAGTAATTTCATAGAAAGGTCTTGTGACCCACCAGCCTCCCTCCCTCCCAGGAACTGTTAGCTCCATCCCATAGACAGAGCTGTCCACTTAGAGCTGTTGCCCATGGCCATGACTGCAAGCCCCGGTCTCCAGAGGTCACCACAGCTGCTCAGCTCTAGGGCACTGGCTATGTCAAGTCCTAAAGAAGTCAGCTGTACTACAGAGTGTGTGGGGCAGAGGGAGAGAAGGCTGGGTTGGGCTTTGAACCTCTGTCCTGTGCCTTCAGACCCTCAGGGCAGCAGGAGAGCAGTATTGAAAGAAGGCAAAACCCGAAGGGTTACATCTAGGTTTCCCTCCCACCCCCTTGATGAGATCTGCTCGGGGTTCCCACGTGGATGGGGATGCTCTCACATGCTGGGGGTGTTTTCACACCTGCTTCTCTTACTGAGGCTCCAGCTCAGCATGGGATTCAGTGCCCACTGAATTGGACTTTTCCTGATCACCTTCCCTGGATCCCTGTGACCTTGACCTTTAGGTCCTTTCCTAGCCCATGAGCTAGTGTTCTGGGGGACAGTGGGTCCTATCTGCCCTACCTGCCTGCCTGCCCAGTGCATGAAGCCTGGCTGTGCATGGATTGGGAACATGGGGGTTTGCGGGGGTATGATCTGAGTGAGAAAACAGATAGAGTAGGCAGGGAAAGATGTCCCATGGGGAGGCTTCAGGTGACTATGTGACCCTTCCCAGGACCAGTTGATTAAATTCAATGAGGATATGAGCATCCGCTTCCTAAAGAGGGAGACCAAACTGTGCAGTTTTCTTCAGAAGTGTTTCCTGGCCATGGAGCAGGTGAGGGTCTGGGTGGGCCCGGTCTTCTCATGGATTACACAGGTGGGTCGGTCACAAATTCACAGCAGCTAATGCTGTCTCCATAGAGGATGAAATCTTCAGAGAGCACACGGCTGATGGCAGAAAGCAGCCTTCGAGAGGAACTGGAAAGCCGCTGGCAGAGGCTCCATGAACTGACAGAGGAACGCTTGCGGGCCCTGCGGGCACAACGTGAGGTGGGCCTGGGTGGCCAGGTGGGGTGGGGGATGGGGTAGTCACCAAGGCTTAGGGCCACTGTGCCACAGCAGGAGGAGGAGGGTCACCTACTGGAGCAGTGCCGCGGCCTGGACAAAGCTGTGGTCTATCTGACCAAGTTTGTGCGACAGAACCAGATGTCACTGAATCGCGTCCTGCTGGCTGAACAGAAGGCTCGGTGGGTGTCATGTCCCTCCCTCCCGATGGGCCACCCAGTCCCTCGCCCAGCTAACCACTGGCTGAATTCCGCTGGATAATGCCCTGCCTCAAGCCCTGCAGCCGTTAAGCACTAGGCCAAGTAGACATGTTAGGACAGACTAGCAGCCCTCTGCTAGAGCTCCTGTTCCTCTACCCTGACCTTCACTCACAGCTCCTTCTTGGTAGCACCCATCCTCTGGTCCATGGAATCATCTGGAAGGTCCCAGAGCTAGCAACCAGGTCCCCTCAGTGGCTAGTGCTAAGGGACAGTTTGAGCATCAATATGCAGGGAGGCCAAGGTGAGCTTGGAAGAGAGCCAGGCCGGGGAGCTGGCCTCATATGTCCACGAGAACCTGGAGGCTGTGCAGATGGCTGGCAAGCTAGCCCAGCAGGAAACACGAGATGCACTGGAACTGGTAAGGGGCTGTGAGGTGGTGGTCAGCGGGCATCCCTGTGTATGGAGGCTCTCTAGCCAGAGCCGTCCTGACCCCATATTGTCTCATGCAGCTCCAAGAGAAGAGCCAGGTCCTAGAGGGGTCAGTGGCAGGGCTGGACCAGAAGCTGAAGGAGCTGAGTGACCACTGTCTGGCTCTCAGCTGCAGGCTACAGCTGCAGGAGCAAACACTGGACCTGAGGCTGTCCCAGGTGAGGCAGGAGGCAGTGAGGATGGGCCGAGGGCGGGGACCCGATCCTCAGAATCGGCAGGGTGGCTTGTGCCATATTCTCTCTCAGCCCTGGGACACACTCTCTCCCTCCCTCCCCCTCCTTTTCTTCAACAATTCCGCTTTCAACCAGGAAGTGGCACACATGCCTTTAATCCCAGCACCTGGGAGGCAGAAGCAGGCAGATCTCTGTGAGTTCAAAGCCATCCTGGTCTACAAAGTAAGTTCTAGGCCAGCCAGAAACCCTGCTTGAAAAAGAAAAAAAAATCTTTTAAAGCATAGCTCAGTGGATTTTGTTTGGTTTTTTATATTATTTGAATGTCTTTTATATATTTTTTATTTATGTGTCCGTGTGTACATATCTCGTGTGTGTGAGTGTTCAGATAGGCCAGAAGAGGGCATCAATCTCCTGAGGCTGTGAGCCACCCGACATGGGAACCAAACTCCAGTCCTCTGGAAGAGCAGCAAGTGCTTTTAACTGCCGATCCATTTCTTCAGCCCATTATGTTTTTTTAATTGTTGTATTGTTTTGTTTTTTAAGAGAGGATCTTGTCATGTAGCCCAGGCTGGCCTAATACTCACTCCTAATCTTCCTGCCTTGGCCTCCTGAGGGTTGGGATCACATGACTGAGCTCAATCCTAACTCTAGCTAAAATCCAGTGATTTTAGTACATTCATAGAGATGTTGGCAGCCAGGTCGGCTTCAAAGCTTTCTCATTACATCAGAGAGAAGCCAACCCCAGCGTTGGTCTAACAGAGCCTCATCTCCCCATCTGGCTCTGACGTGTGTGCTGTAGGCATGTCGTCATCCCAGCCCTTCATCCTAGGCTGTTCTCCAGCTGCCTTCACGGCTCATCCCTGTAGTATGGACCCATATTTCATCCCTTTACAGTTGGATAATGTTCCCACATGTCAACAGGCCATGATTTGCTCACTTGTCTGTTGAGAAACGCAAGGGGTGGGGCTGTTCTCTTTTGTAGCTCCTATGAACACACTCCCTGGTGTGGTGATGGGGTCCCCCAACCTTGGCTGGCTCTGCATTCCTCTCTGGGCATGTACAGCCTGAGAGAGCAGCTGCCAGCAGGTCCTTTGACCACAATGTCTGTACCCCTCCTGCAGTGTGGTCAATCTCTATAATCTTGTCACTACCAGCTATCACCTCCTTAAGGACATGCGTGGCCTTGCCTGGGAAGACCACCATGGTTGCCATAGGTCTGGCATCTCTATCCTCTGCAGTGGCTGTCTGGGCCCCCTTCACGTCTATTTATAAACATGCTTAGAGTCAGACACTCTGCCTCCTGGCTTCTGTCAGCCCTGTCCACCCTTCTGTCTGCTGTCCCTCACCAGATGTTGAAATTGTAGGTGCAGGCTGCATGGGAAGGTGTGGAAAGAGAGTCCCTGCAGGATCTGGTCCAGTGGCTGAAAGCGATCTCAGCTCACATGCAAGAGGTGAAGGACAAAGTGAACAGCCTGCCCCAGCAGGTGGGTAAAGACAGCGCAGCTGCTCGTTTTGAAGATCCAGGTTTGGACTGGGCTTGAGCTAGCCTGGTGTTCCCAGGTGGCTATGCCCAGGTCACCTTGGGCTTCTCTGTCTTCCACATTTCAGATAGAAAGTGTCTCCAACAAGTATGTTCTTCATAAGAGCGATGTGGACCTGAAGATCTCTGCTGAGGGCAAGGCCAGGTGAGGTCCGAAGCCTCCCAGGCCTCTGGGAGGAGGTACAGAAACTCCTGGGACAGCCTCTTGATCATCACTGGTCCCCACAGTCTTCTTCCAAGCCTGCACCTCTGCACCTGTGCTTGCTCTGTGCCCAGCCAGTCCCACCCTGAGCTCCGCCTCTTGGGCTGTAGCACTCAAGTTTAGCCCTGTGACAGCCTCAGGAACCTCTGCTCTTCTTCTTCCTTGGACTCTGGGACCCCCACCTCACCCTGCTTACAACCAGCCCTTGGTGCCCACAGAGAGTGTGAAGTTGAGGCTGTGCGACAGGAGCTAGGCACCCTGCTGATGTCTGTGCAGTTTCTGAAGGAGGAGAATCCTGGACGGAAGATTGCGGAGATCCAGGGCCAGCTGGCCACGGTATCCCCTGGGCTCTAGGAAGCCACCTGTATCGGCTTCCCAAAACTCGGGGTCTTGGTGGTTCTGTAGTAGTGGGTACATCTGGACATCAGCAGTCCATGTCTACCCATGATGGGAGCTGTGTTCAGTTTCAGAAACAAATGATAAAATTAGAGAACAATCTCCAGGCCAACAAGACCATCCAGAACCTGAAGTTTAATAACGAGACCAAGCTGGTGAGAAGGAACTCTGGGAGAAACACTGACCCCTTACCCTCTGCCATCCTGCCCCAGGCCCCTCTGCTCCTGACTCCATGAGGCCCCAGGCAGTTCCCTAGCAAGGCAGTTCTCTAGAAAACACTGGGCTTCCAACATAGAAGATATTCCCACACCCCTGTGATCCACCCCCCATTTCTCTGCAGCTGTCTCATGCATCACCCATGGGTCCTGTTAACACCATACATCTCTGCACTTGCAGCGCACAGAGGAGATTGCATCCCTTCGTGAGAGCATGCTGAGCCTGTGGAGTGAGGAGGGCCCCTGGCCGCTGACACTGGGCAGCAAGCGGGTATTCATGTCCCTGGTGAGGCAGCGGTTCTTCATCAAGGACATAGCCCTGGGCGAGCTGGTCCCTGTGAACTCCTGGGGCGTGTATCAGGCTGTGAGGTGGGCAGCTGAGAGCCTGGGTCTCCCACGGTTAGCATCTCAGCCACAAGGAGTTGTGTTGTGTATGAGCTGTGTCTCTGGGCAGGTGGCTTCAGTGGAAGACAGTCCTCTTGAACTTGGTGGCCCAGCAAAGGCCAGGAGCAATCTCAGCGATGACCCATTGGAAGCCTGCACCCGAGATCATGTCTTTGACCCTGTCCCAGAAATAAAGGTACCAGTTCTTGTACCTATTGGAGCCAGAATCTCCTGGTATCTGATGGAATGGCTTTTCCACATTATATTATATTTCCACATTACAGTTATAGGCCTGGTAAGGGTGTAAACCAGTAAAAGGTACAGAAATCAGAAGACCCAAATTGTTTGACCCTGAAGGACCCTTCTCTCCCTAGCCCATGGCACTTTATTACTTTTCCTGGGATTTCTGTAGAGAGACATCTGGGCCACACCTGTCAGGACCCACCCCAGCTACCCGTGAGGACAAATGTCAGGAGAGAGGTCCCAGAGTATTCAGAACATCCTCATCTCTGCCCAGCTGCCATTAACTGAAGTGCCACCAAGGAAGCCCCTTGTGAGCATGAATCTGGAGAGTCAACATCTATGTTTCTTTGTATGATCAAACAGTATCCCTCTTCTAGCCTCCCAAGAAAACCTAGGGGCTGGAGAGATGGCTCAGTGGTTAAGGGCACAGACTGTTCTTCCACATTCCCAGCATCCACATGGCAGCTAACAACTGTCTGTAATTCCAAGAATTGACACCTTTACACAGTTATACATGCAGGCAAAACACCAATTCACTTTAGAAATAAAAATAAATATTTTTTGAAAAAAAAAAAAGAAAAGAAAAAGGAAACCTGGACTTTGCATGAAGCTCCCAGTTTTTGCCACCAGCCTAGCTGAGTAGACAGCACTTAGAATCACCAGCTCTGGCCCTAAGAAAGAGACTGCAGGGAGGGGCTAGCTTTGTTTGGTTCCTAAGGCAGCTGCCCTTTGCCACTGACTTGAATCTTGAGACTGGCTTGGGAAAGAATGGGTCTCTCCAGAGGGACATGGTGTGCAAGTGACTCCCAGTTCTTGCCTGAGTCCTGCCCACTTCCTGTGGATAGAGTTCTGAGGTCTTCCGTGTATAGTGGGGTCCTCCAAGAGCTGGTAGCCATATGAGGCTAGGTCTAGATAAGTCTTTGCTCTCTCTACTCAGTTCTAGGCCCAGGATAAGCTCAGATCTCCTCAGGTCTGCTCTCCTCTTGAGGGGAGAGCCAACTGCATGGCTGCTTGGATGGACCCGCCAGGGAGGTGCCTTGGCTATAGGAAGGAGAGGCTGGGTTCCTTAGAAAGAGCCTCTGTCCCCCTAGCACAGTCCTGACCTGCCTGCTCACTAGATCTCAGTCTGCTGTGTTCCCTCCAGGGCCTGGGTGCCTCCGCTCTGCAGTTCAGAGCTACTCTCAGAGGACCAGCTGGCCAGCAGATCACTGAAATCTGGTGTGCCGGGATGCAGGAGGCCTAGTGGGTTGGGCACAGGCTCCTTCCAGAAGGATGGTGGCAATTTCCTTTGGGTCATGGGAGTGATGTGGCTGTACTTCCTCTCTAGTCTCAGTCTTTGACAGGCTGATACTCTGGGCCTGGAGAACTGTCGAAGCCCATAATCAAAGAGCTCGGCCAGGGGGCCCAGTGGTGGCACCCTGTCTTCTCTGTGGCCCAGCCTGTGCGCCTGACCCTCAGGCCCCCCAGACAAATGCACACTGAGCTCAGCAGCCTCCTCATCCTCTGGGGGCCCATCCTGGGCCAGGCATACTAGGTCAGCATAGTACAGATCCCGGGCAGAGCAGCTGGCTGGTTGGCTGTCAGAATAGACATCTTGGGCATCTGGGTCTTGCCCTGTGTCCTTGCGTCCAAAGTACCTCTGGATGTCACCACTAATGAGCTCTGAGAAACGCAGCAGCTGCATTGGAGTTTGAGGGCTGCTGGGACTCTGGGGAGATTCTTCTGAGCTCTGGGAGTCTGGGCTGTAACCCTGTGGCCCCTCATCTTGCAGCTCCTGATCTCCCTCTTCCTCTTCTTCCTCCTCCTCCTCTTCCTCCTCTTCTTCAGAAGTTTCTGGAGCCTCCAGTTCTGTGGGCAGAAAGGACTGGTGTGATGGTAGGGGCAACCGGAAGTCACAGACAGACCGTATCACACCAGCAGCCATGTTGTTGAAGTCCCCAAAATTCTGGGTAGCAGACACAAGCTAGGAGGGAAGTAAAAAGGCAGGTTGATAAGCTAGGGGTGGCAGCGCCCACTGGACACGACCTGGTCCTGAAAAGGCTGCCCTGCCTCTTTCCTCTCCTGACTCCTGGGCCTCCTGAGCTCAGAGAGGACCTGCCTTAGTCAGAGAGGTGTACAGGATCCTTTTGTGCAGGGCGGGGCCATCGAAGTAGAGAGGAACCATTCGAACCACAGTCGTGATCAGACAGGCCACAGAGGAGGGCAGGAGGCAGAAGTCCTGGGGTTCAGTACTACCCAGACAGGCAGGACAGACACTCTCTACCTTGTCCAGCATGGGTCACCATGGAGACAGAACCAGCATCCGCCTTCTCAAGCCCAGACCCTGCAAGATGCTGTGGGGAGCTTCAGGGAGCTCCAAAGAGCCCCACCCAGCCTGCTTCTCACCTAGCTACAGCCACAGCTCTGACAGTCTTTTCTAAGGAGGTACATGTTGGGGTTTAGTTTGGTTTTTGTTTTGCTTTGCTTTTGTTTGGTTTAGTTTGCTTTTGTTTTGAGTTAGGGTCTCTCTCATAGCCCTGGCTGTCCTGGAACTTGCTATGTAAGATGCACTGGGTTCAAAATCCCAGAGATCCGGGGGCTGGAGAGATGGCTCAGCGGTTAAGAGCACCGTCTGCTCTTCCAGAGGACCCGGGTTCGATTCCCAGCACCCACATGGCAGCTAACAACTGTCTGTAGTTCCAGGCAAACACCAAGGCAAATAAATAAATAAAGTTTAAAACAAAATCCCAGAGATCCGTCTGCCTGTCCCTCCTCCAGAGTTCTGGGATTAAGGGCATGTGCCACCACTTCTCGGTGTCATCATTCCTGAGTGCCGCCGCCGTTCCTGGATAGGGATCCTTGTTTTTACTAGCTGGACAGCAGTGGTGTGCACCATTAATCCCAGCACTCGGGGCAGAAGCAGGTGGATATCTGTGAGTTTGAGGCTATCCTGGTCTACAGAGCAGTAGCAGGACAACCAGGGCACAGATAAACCTTGTCTTGAAAAAAATTACCCAAAAAGGAGTCTCAAGCTGAGTTTGGTGGCACATGCCTTTAATCTCAGCACTCAGGAGGCAGAGGTAGGCAGATCGCTGGGTCTACATACAGCATGAGTTCCAGGACACTGGAACATAGAGAAACCCTGTCTAGAAAAACAGAGAGAGAGAGAGAGAGAGGAGAAGAGAAGAGAGAAACAAGAAAGGAAGGAAGGAAGGGAGGGAGGAGGGAGGGAGTCTGGCTTGGGGAACCTGCATCAATCCTGCCTTAGCCTCCGGAATGCAGATAGGCATGAGCTACCACACCCAGCCAAACACCAGGTTTTAATTTGATACTTGATCACAACGTGAGGATACCTGAATGCCTCCTCAGACCTCCTGCCAAGGGTGGGAGGGACAGATGAAAGATCCCTAAAGAAGTGAACCCCACAGCTGTGCAGGTCCCAAAAGGCCCAAGAACTACTGAGCCTGAGGAAAAGAGGAGGTTGGCAGAATAATGTGGCTCCTCCTGACTAATGGCCCTGAAATGGCTGGATCTGGGTCAGAGTCACCAGGCTCTGTCACAGAGAATGGGGAGCAAGTATCTAACTAGGTGTATCGGAACACTCTCTCTCTCTCTCTCTCTCTCTCTCTCTCTCTCTCTCTCTCTCATAGTCCCTTGATCAGATCCCCCTCAGGGTCAAACTGCACAGCACCCCTCTGCTATCCTGAAACCCTGAGTTTGGGAAGCAGAGGCTGGCCACTTCCATGTCCTACATTGCTGGATTCCACTGTCCAGGAGGTGTCCAGCGGTCCTGACACTCATCTTTAAGGAGGACTGCTAATGGGGAACTCAATGCAGACATGTTCCCTGTGGGAGGAATTCCCCCTCATCCCTCCTCACCATCCCAGAAGACTTCAACCCACACACCCAGGCTCCTACCTGACCGGGACTGTAGTGCTCACTCGGCAAGCCCACCTGCACCTGGGGTGCAAGCATTTATAGCTGGGTTCCACACTGCCTGGGGCTGGCAAATATTTGGCAACGGCATTGTCATCGCAGACTGGGCAAATAGATCCCGTTTGCTTTAGCGCCCAGCAACCAGAGCCCTGCAGGGGGGAGTGCCCGCAGACCGCCTCACCTGCACGCCTGCCTGGGGACAATGGAGTGTTTGCTTCGGGCCCAGCTGGCCCACACCCTGGACCCGAGGACCCTTATCTATGCTGCTGATTGGGGCCCCATCCAAGCCTTGTCAAATAGGCGGAAAATTAAATTTCATGCTATTTTGAGTTCTGGAGTACGCTCTCCAGAGGGACATCCTGCCTGCAGTGCATGCCATAAACCACGCTCTGCAGCAACAGGGCTCTGAGCTAGGGCGAGGGGCTGAGGCTGTGAGACCACCCACCACGGCCAAGATGGCAGCTAATATTTGCAGCCCTTATAACCTCTTCCAAGCTCTCCCAGTGCCTGGGCCTTTGTGAAGCTGAGGGCAAGTCAGTAATGACCATGAGGGGACTCTCATAGGGTGGCTGCCACACCCCCTTACCCAGAAACCCCCAGCTGCAATTGTAGTCGGGCTGGTTGAGATCACTGCTACCCTGACCTGTGAGTATCCTTGGTGGGGTTGGCACAAGGCACCTCTCTTCTCTAGTTTCTGGATGTTCCTACACCTAAGCGGAGTTGTGGGGCTCTGATGCCTGCCTGTCCTTTCCAGTCCTTCTGAAGGCCTCTGCCTCTCTAGTGATCTGTCAGTGTCCTCTGGATTATGTACTTGCTGATCTCAAATGACAGCAAATGATTTTCTGTCCTCCTGGAGGCCAGAGGCCACATTGAGTTGTTGGCAAGTCTGGCTCCTTTTGGAAAGTTGAGGAGACCTAGGCTGCCAGCCACTTGGTGTTTCTTGTCTTGAAGCCTGTCATTACCATCAGTTCTACATCTACACACAGGATTTCACTTAAAAAAAAAAAAGGTGGGGGGGGGGCCCGCTGGAGAGATGGCTCAGTGGTTAAGAGCACCGTCTGCTCTTCCAGAGGACCCGGGTTCGATTCCCAGCACCCACATGGCAGCTAACAACTGTCTGTAGTTCCAGTTCCAGGCAAACACCAAGGCAAATAAATAAATAAAGTTTAAAAAAATTAAAAAAAAGACACCTTGGGGCAAGCCTAGGCTGGCCACCTGAGTGCTACAGTGGCAGGCAGGCACCACCATGCTTGGCTGGCAGTTCTTACAAGGGTGTTCACCAGTGGCTTCAGAGCCACCTGAATCCATCATATTCTCAGCTTCACGAGTCATATCAACAAAGACTTTTTCCAAGTATGTTCACACCCTGTGGCTTAGGGTGGATGTACATTTAATGGGAACAGTACTCTAGCCTCTCCAGGTACCCTCTAGGAAGAATGGGGCCTCAGATGCCCTGAAGTAGCCCCCAGTGAATTAAGTGTCATCAACTAGGGTTACTACTGCTGGGGCTGGTTCCAAGGACGGCAAAGTGGCTCATCACAGCATTGTTTTCTGTATCTTGCGCCCAAAGCATTTACTGATTGTCTCTAAGGCCGGCTCTTCACCTGTCCAGGGGGTTAAGAGGAATGTGTTTACCCTGGGCCTTTCTTGTTGCAGACACTACCCCCACTTTAGGCAAGGACAGCACTTTGATTTCAAGCCAGTGTAAACCCTCTTGGGGACCCTAATCTCCAGGCTGAGGGTTTATCACCTGACACTCCAACACACTGGCCTTCAGCCTTTTCCTGCCCCTGAGCCCATACTTGATGACTTCAGTCAGTTTATGGCTCCTGGAGAGTAGGAGGTTAAGGGGACTAACCCTAAAGATGCTCCATACCTGGTCACTGTAGTCTGGACCCTCACCCAGCATAGGAAAGCCACAGGGAAATGAGAAGTCCTACAGGATGAATCTTCAAGGGCTAGGCTGAATTGGGGATGTGTTAAGATTGGTAGACTGCGGGGCTGGAGAGATGGCTCAGCGGTTAAGAACACTGTCTGCTCTGCCAGAGGACCGGGGTTCGATTCCCAGCTGCCCACATGGCAGCTAACGGCTGTCTGTGGTTCCAGTTCCAGGCAAAACACCAAGGCAAATAAATGAATGAATAAAATAAGGTTTAAAAAAAAAAGATTGGTAGACTGCTTGCCCAGTGTGCCCAAAGCTCAGAATTAGATTTCCAGTGCCATATAAACTCAGTATGATGGTGCATGGTGAACCTTAGCAAGTTCAAGGCCACACTAGGCTACATGAGACCCTGTGACAAAACAATCAGTATGTAGGTAAGGCTGACACCCTGGCATGACTGTCTGGAAAGCTGTTCACATCTAAATACTAGATTGTATGCCTGGAGCTGGGCCCTGGAGAAGGGCAGCATGGAGCAGGTTGACTTCTGCCATGGAATGAAGTGTGCCTGGGTAGGCCCAGTTCTGAGTGTCCATTCTGCTCTCTGGATTCCATTTAGTTCTGACCCGAGAGTCTGACCATGTCAGATTCCAGGGTCTAAAAACACTTGCCAGTCTTGGCTGTGGATGGCCTTCCTTCAGCCTCAGTCAGCTCACCCACCAAAGCCCAAACCTGCAGGACCAGGAAAGGGGATGAGGGCACAGTTGCTCCAGGCTGAAGCCACATCACCCTCTACTACTGGATGTGAGGACATGCTGGCCCAGGAAAGGAATGGAAACAGGTGGATGACCCAACACTGACAGGTGGGGGCCTAGGGGCTACAGCTGTATACCTGCAAGGAAGAGGTATCCAGGGCCTCGGGAGTCAAGTAGAGTACCCTGAAGGGCATGTGCATTCTACCCTGACCAGCACTGGAGACAGAAGACACACTGAGGTTGTGGGTGCAGACTGTACTGGCTAATTTGGTCAAGCCTTGGGCTTTCTGGATCTCAGGCCAGGTGCTTCAAAGGGAAGAAATGGACACAATTCTGCCCTGGATAAGGGTCCACCTGTGTGACCAAAGAAAGGGCTGTGGAAAAGCTGGGTGTGAGGCAGGCAGAGTCCCAGCAGAGGAAAGAGCCTGGAAAGACTCTAGAGTCCCTAAGGTCATCACAGAATTGTCACCAGGCAGAGGGGGGAGGCCAGAGACACTGAGGCCAGATGCTTCATTGCTGGCTTTGAAGATAAAGGAAAGGGCCACAAGCTGAGGGACTTGGGGAAACTCTCCTGGACTCCAAATCCTTCTTGGGAATCACACCTAAGCTGACATCATAAGCATCAACACTACAGAAACACCGTAATAAGAGTCATGGCTGAAGATGGGGCTGGGTGGATTTGTAGGACCCCATGGCTCCCAGCATGGGGATTTCTGTACCAATGTCCTAGTTGAGATTATGCTCAGGTGAGGATAAGAACTCCAGAGCCACTAAGCAGTGGTGGCACACACCTTTAATCTCAGGAGGCAGAGACCGTGACGGTGAATCTCTTTGAGTTTGAGGCCAGCCTGGTCTACAGTGCAAGTTTCAGAACAGCCAAGATTACATACAGAAAACCTAAATAAATGAATGAATGAATGAATGAATGAATGAATGAATGAAAAAAGAGAGAAAGAGAGAGAACCCCAGAGCCAAAAGCTCGCTTTGATGGTCCATGATTGTAACCTCAGCTCTATCAAGGCAGAGACAGGAGGATCCTGGGATCCAGCTAAACCTACCTTCTTGATTTTCAGACCAGTGTGGGACTATCAGAAAATAAAAAAGGTAAGACTGGTGTGGTGGCACAAGACTTTAATTTCAGCACTTGGGAGGCAAAGCCAGGCAGATATATGTGAGTCCATGGCTAGCCTGGTCTACATAGAGAGTTCCAGGACAGCCAGAGCTACATAAGGAGACCCTGTCTCAAAAAACAAAAAACAAAAATAAATAAAGATGTAAACAGCACCTGAGAAACCACACCTAGAGTTGTCTTCTCGTCTCCACATATGTGTACACACATTCCTAAGTGCTCTTTCCATACGCATATCATACATGTTAAGCACAAATGTGTAGAAACCCCTCCCACAGAAGGAGGGCATTGGAGGTTATTGCACAAATAACTGCACAATAACTAATTGGTATTTATAATAACCCCCTGAGCCAGATACTGGGGAAAGCTGAAAGATCAGAGAGACCGAGGAACAAGCCACAGCCACTCCTCACTTACCGAATCCTCAGACTGATGCCTCTGAGTCCTCAGCTGAAAGGCAAGCTTAGGCCGGAAGAGAAGAAGGAATTCCTGTCTCCTCTTGCCTTTTATCTCTTTCTTTGCCCAGCCATTTTACTTTCTGGTTCAAACTTCCTTGTACTGAGATTAAAGGTGTGAGTGTTTCACAAGTACTGGGAGCAGAGGCATGGGATCCCAAATTCTGGGATTAACAGTGTGTGACACTACTGCTTGGCTCTCTTTGACCTTGAACTCACAGAGATCCAGAATACTGCCTAAGAGTGCTAGGATTGAAGGTGTGTATCATTACTCTCTGACCTCTTATGGCTAACTCTGTGCCTGGCTCTGTCCTCTGATCTTCAGGCAAACTCTTAGATACACACTATATCACCAAAGGAGGTCACTCCTCAGGGTCGCTCCTCCCCAGTGCTTGGGTTAACATAGCCGGCCCCTCCCGCACACTTTCCTGCTTGTCTAACTCAGGCATCTGAACAGGGGAGTAGGACTTTGTCAGAGTCCTGACTGACTGAGACCAGACATGCTCACTGATGCTGAATGAGGGAAGGCGGTCGGCTAACAGGGCCTCATCCTTTCCCTTAGAGCAATTCTGATGCTCTTCACTGCCTGTCAAGAGACTACAAGGAAAGTCACAAGCTAGGAGGGAAGAGTCTCAAATGGGGAGAAACCAGAGCAGATAGTTGTCTGGGAAGAGACACCTGAGAGGGGCCTGTGGGCCCGGCATGGGGATGGGAGGCCTGGGGAAGCCAGGGGCTGACTGACAGTGTGCCCACGGAGGAAGATCTTAAAGGGTGTGGTCAGGGAGTCATCTCCACCGTCACCCCTGCTGGTATCAGCCATGTTCTCAGCAGCCCCTGTGCCCTGCAGGTAAAACTCCAGCTTTCGTTTCTAGCAAGGCTTGGTTGGAGGACTCTGAGGCAGTGGAGAGATACACTTTTCTAGAAGGGTTGCCTCATGTGTCTACGTGGCCGTTAGTGGGTGGACAAGCACAGGCTGAGCCCATCACCCCTGCCTTGTCATCTGCCATTTTGGACCCCTGGGGGAGCCTGGGGCTGAAGCATATGTCCTAGCATCTGCTCCTAACTGGGTAATGTTTTGGGCTGGGCCAAGCCAATCTCTTTGCCCGCTGTCCCCTGCCCTGCCAGCCCCCACCCACACTCAGGCCACAGACCTGGGAGAGCAGGACTCTGTTCTTACAGAGACACAGACCCGCCTGAACCAAGGCACCTGGTATCTGTTTTCCTGGGAAAATCAATAGCTCCAATATGTCAACTCTTAAGTGGAGCTACAATAAATTACCCTGCCATTAAACACAGTGACGGCTGCCGCCTCTGCCTCCCCATTAGGGAGACATTAGGCTTCCTGTGAAATTTCTCTGTGTGCTTTGCAATAATGAGGGCTGAGGTGTTGGTTTATGTTCCTGAGGGGTGAGGCAAAGGCTCACGTGAATACAGTATGGTGGCATATCACATCTTGAAGCTTCTCCTAACGGGCTGCTTCTCCAGCTTCCTGGCCAGGCTCCTGTAGCAAAATCTGCTAGAGAGAGTGGTTCCTCCAAAGAAGTTTGCCGGAGAATGGTTGCTCTTGGAGTAAGTGGTTGAGGAATAGGGTTCAAGGACACAGGGCACTGCTCTGGACCAGGTGCCTTCAGGAGCAGGGTGGTATGAAGATCTGTCTTTATCAGTTGCTGGGGTCTGGTGACTGAGTGCAGTAAACTTGGTGACTCAGAACAACAGATATGGGGCTGCAGAGATGGCACTTGCTACTCTTACAGAGGACCTGGATCTGTTCCCAGTATCCACAGGATGGATCATACCATCCCTAACTCCAGTTTCAGGGGATCCAGTGCTCTTCTGGCCTCCATGGGCAACACACACACACACACACACACACACACACACACTCAGTGAACATTCATTGCAAAGCATATACTCATAAAATAGACATTTTTTTTTTGAGGCAAGGTTCTCTGTGTAGGCATGGCTCTCCTGGAACTTACTCTGTCTGTAGACCAGACTGGTCTCGTACTCAGTGATCCACCTGTGTCTGCTTCCTGAGTACCGGGGTTAAAGGCATGCATGTGCCACCACAGCCTGGCTTAAAAATTTTCAAATTAAAAAAGAGGGTGCAGGCTGGGCAGTGGTGGCACACATCTTTAATCCTAGCACCCGGGAGGCGGAGGAAGGTTGATCACTGAGTCCAAGGCCAGCCTGGTTTACAGAGCTAGCGCCAGGTCAGCTTGGGCTACACAAAGAAACCCGATCTCAAAAAACAACAAAAAGGACGGTCTGCATTAAAAGTGTCTACCACCACCACCACTAGGCTTACAAAGAACTTTTATGTGGCCAGGGAGGCTCAAACTCATGCTTGAATGGTGAGCACTTTACAGACTGAGATGTCCCCTCAGCCCTAAGGTGTCTATCTCTGTCTCTGATTGGAGACCATCATTAGGACTGAAATGGGCTTACTCCTCTTTGTCAGAGTCTAGCCCACCCCAGGGTGAAACTCCAGCTCTCACTCCACCCCCTCCTTTGCTCCTGTGGACTGACCGAGGCAGCTTATGTCTGCTTCCTATGGAGTCCCATCCAGGAGCATGGCTCCCTTCACACCTTAGGGCCTCTAGAGCTCTACCACCCCCTTGCACATTAGCTATAGTTAAGGTTGTAGGTGCTGCTAGGTCCTTGCCAAGAGAGTGGTGTAGTAGCGTGGGGTTCTGGGATGGAACAGGTGGGGCAGGGCACAGGGAGGAGGACCTGGGTAGACAGGTGCCTCTGTTGACATAGCAGCTCTTAGCCAGGGTCCTGGGTTGGGCCTCTCAGCATGGGGAGGACTCCCAGGTGTTGCTGGGCTCCAACATCTCCAGTATTGCTCCTACTCTGACACAGTGAGAGTGCCTGAGACAGGAACATGAGTGTGAGGCTTTTCCCACTCTTAATTGGGCATAGGAGAATGCATACTCCAGGTCACCAGGAGGCTCCTGATTTTGCTCCATCCTGGGGTAGATTACTCCCAGGATCCTCTTTTGCCCACAAAACAGTAAGTAGCCAAGAGCTAACTTCATCTTCAGGATGACAGACTGAGGATGCTGTCCCAGGAGCAAGACTGAACAAAGGGAGGGCGAAAACCAGGTTACAAGATCCCAGCCTTCTTCACTGGGAGGGAACAAGGCAGGTGAGTTTACAGGCTGCCCACCAATTCCATAATTGGGACAGGTGCAGGAGTTTGGATCTATATTATGTCAGGTCCCTATTTCCCTGGGTGGGGAGGAGTTCAAGATTCAGCCCTCCCTCCAGCAGAGGAGTTTCAAGTGAAGACAGGTCAGTGGGTCTGAGTTTGGAGGTGAACTCTATGTCTGCAGGAGCCAGGGTGCTGCTCTGTGAGGGGTATTTCTCCCTCTGCAGCCTAGTGAGGGCACTCTCCACTTCTTTAGGAGCCCTGTTAACACTGGGTCTCCTTCCAGCAGGAACCTATCAGTCAGAGGCTGAAGGGTCATCTTCCTGCCTTCCCACATTCCAGTGCCTTCAGACGCTATCTCTGCTCCCCACCTCCATCCCCAGCAAAACAAAAGCATGGGGACTCTGCTCACCCAGAAAGGGTCCTAGGTTTCTGGGACTCATAGCAGTCTGATGTATGTGTGGGTTGTTGTTGGTGGTATGTTTTTTTGTGACTGGTTAATAGATCAAGAACAAATCCAGTCTTTAGTGGGTCCAAGTGTGATATAACTCACTGCAGTTTCTATGCAGCATAGGTATACAGAGGATATGGTTAGGGCTGATCCTGTTTGTTTTTTAATTTTGAATTGGGCTGGTGTTCTAGGTATGTAGTTCAAGATGGTCTGGAACCAGTGCTCCTTTTATCTCTGACTCCAGTGTTGGGATTACAGGTTACCTGGCTAGGGCTAATTCTGAAGATGTACTGAGCCTCAATCAGGTCCCATCTCAAAACGCCTGGCACTCACTAGTGAGGTATGGGCTGTAATTCCAGAACCACCTCTCTGTAGGCCAGTAGCTTATCCAGAGTCTGGACATCCTGTGCTCTACACAGAACCATTTCCATTCTCCCTAAAGGCAAATGGGTTCTGGAGACTGGGCTAGTCTAGGGAAATGAGATGTCCCTACATGCCTTTTCGAAGGGGACGGTCTGGGCGGGCGGCGTCTACGGTACCAAGGCTTCCCACCTTCGGGCATAACTGTGGTGGACGAGGCTGGCAGCTGAGACAAGCAAGACTGGCCAAGCAAGAGGCTGGGCCTGGATGGGGCACTACGAATGGAAGACGCGCTCCTGGAGGAAAGGGGCCAAGTTCCTTCGGGATGATGGTCCTGGAAAAAAGACAGCAGCTGCCAAGGGTTCTCAAGTGTGTCCGCACCGCGGGCATCAGACTGAATAGCCCCCGGCCAAGCTCTTCCGAGAGCCGCACCGCCGGCTCCAGTCTCTATGCAGAGATCGAGAACCCTGCAAAGACGAAAGCCATCATGCCACCAGGGCGGAACCCGAGACGGAAGAGCTCGCGGGAGGAAAACGCCATTTCCGCTGCGCGGCTAGACACACGTTCTGCAGTCGTGAAAGAACTCTGATGTGAAGTTTGGCTTCCGGTCGTGTGCGCCGGAAGTGACGACAGCGCCGTGCGCCGCCGAGTGCGAGCCGAGGTCGCTATGAACGGTGTCCTGTGTTCCCGGGCTGCGGGGTGAGCGCTGTGAGATGCAGGTGGGCTAGGGCGGGAGGCGGCCGTGGCGGCGGGACGCTTACTGCTGACTCTCTTCCAGAGCGGTCCGGGCTCTGCGGCTCCTGGGCTGGTCTTCGCGAAGCCTGCATCCACCAGCCCATGGCCGGTCTCCAGCCCACCCTACAGACAAGGATGAGGAGGAGGAGGACCTCAACCTCCCCATCCAGTTTTCCTCCAGCAAAGCTTCCCCAGCCCGCTGGACGGTGGAGCATTCCCTGGGCAAGCAGCATTATCGGCCCTGGTGGAAAGTGCTGCCGGTCTCCGCCACCCTCTCGATTTTGATCATCTGGTGCTATGTCAGGCCGGAGACCAGCGCGGACCAGTGGTTGAGACGGGTATTGGGAGAGGAGGAGGACGAGGCCGAGGAGGAACCGGACGATCGCCTGGAGGAGCCTGAAGCTCCGGCTCTTTACGGAGCTCGAATATAGCAGGGTTCCTGCTGATGAATGAAACAGGCAGCCGTCCTTCTGTTTCGTTGTAGAGTTTGGCGGTTTCTGACCTGGATCTGCATGTGTCTTCGATGCTTTTAAAGGACTTGGATAGCGTTCTTGGCGCTTAGAGGCGAGAACACAACACGGAGTTGGAGGCTCGAAATCTGATCCTTGCTGGACACCAATGCCAAGTGATTAAGTCCAAAGGACTTTTGAGGTTCATAGGCGGCTTTGGCTACACCTTGTGCTGTTGAATTTGGGATGTATTTGTACAGCCTAATCATGTTTCCAGAGCAGTTCTGGTGGGGTGTTACCTGCAGTCCCTTTGCTTTTCGAGACAGAATAACTGCAAAAGTTTTACACATTATATTGTGCCATGGTGTGTACAACATCAGTTGAAGCTACTTTAAATACTAACAAGTGGAAGATAATTTGGTAAAGTCTAATGAACACAATTCTCCCTCTGTGGTTTTTTTGTTTTGTTTTGTTTTTGAGACAGTCTCTCTATATAGCTCCGACTGGCCTGGAACTGGCTGTGTAGACTAGCCTCACCTCAAACAGAGATCTACCTGCCTCTGCCTCTAGCTCTCTAGTGATGGGATTAAAGATGTGCAACAAAACCTATAGCATCTTTTTTGGTTTGTTTTGATTTTTGAGACAGTTTTATATAGCTGTGGAGCCTGTCCTGGTACTCTTGAACTCAGGAGACCCTCCTGGCTCTGCCTCTTGAGTGTTGGGATCAAAGGCGTGTACCACCACTGTCCCACAGCATCTTATTTTTAAAAGGAGTAATTTTCTAGGCCAAGCAGCTAGCCCTTTATGGTTTTTTGCTCTTCCCTCCCACTTTAGAACTTAAAACCAAGCAAAACAAAAACCATGCTTGCCAGAAATGGTAGCGAATGCCTGTAATCCCATCACTCAAAAGTCCGAGGCAGAAGGATTATAAGTCTGAGGTTTGCCTGGGCTCCATAGGGAGATCCTTTGAAAATCACTTTTCAGTGACACAGTGGGGTTTTGTTTCTGTCTTTTTACCAGTGTTGGGAGTAGAGCCCAGGAATCAAGATGCTAGCCTACCACTCAGCTATATTCCCAGCTCACATAGAATTTTTTTCTTTTTAAGATTTATTTATTTATCATGTATACAGTGTTCTGCTTGCATGCCTGAAGGCCAGAAGAAGGTACCAGATCTCATTACAGATGGTTGTGAGCCACCATGTGGTTGCTGGGAATTGAACTCAGGACCTCCAGAAGAGCAGCTGGTGCTCCTAACCTCTGAGCCATCTCTCCAGCCCCAGAATTGTTTTTGAAAAAGAAAAAAAAAAAAAAAGTTGAGGTCTGGAGAGCTGGCTCAGAGGTTAAGAGTTCTTCCAGAAGTTTTGCATTCATTTCCCAGCACCTACATGGTGTCCCACAACCATTTATAGTGGAGTCTAATGTCCTCTTCTGACATAAAGGTGAACATGTAGATATAGCACTCGGATATACATAAAATAAATAAATACTTAAAAAAAGTTACATTCCATGCAACAGGTCCACAGTGCTGCCAAGTTGATCCCTTCTTCCCAGTGATGTGGGTAGTTGAACTCAGGCGCAAAGGGAGAACTTTGGTTGTTTGGGACATTTACTCCATTTGTTGTCGTTAATGTATTTGGAGACAGGATTTCTCTGTAACCCTGTCCTGGAACTCAGTCTGTATACCAGGTTGACTGTAGCCTGTTTTTCTTTCTTTCTTTTTTTTTTTTTAAACTTTATTTATTTATTTATTTATTTGCCTTGGTGTTTGCCTGGAACTGGAACTACAGACAGTTGTTAGCTGCCATGTGGGTGCTGGGAATCGAACCCAGGTCCTCTGGAAGAGCAGATGGTGCTCTTAACCGCTGAGCCATCTCTCCAGCCCCGCCTGTTTTTCTTAAAGTGCTCAGCCTGGTGACTTCTGGGTAAGTGCCCAGTAAACATCATATAGGAGAAGACCTGCAAATATGAGTCAGCATGGGTGATTGCTGCTGTTACAAGAGATAGATAACTGTTGGGCAGAAAGAAATAATTAAATAAAACATGTTCTTTCAATGGAAAAGGAGTTAGCCCAACAGCTACTTAAAAAATTATGTTTATTTTATGTGTGTGATCTATGTATGTGTACCACATGCTTGCCTGGTGCCCATGAAGGTCAGAAGAAGGTGTAGATCTCCTTGAACTGGAATTATGAATGGCTGTGAGTGAACATGGGGTCCTGGGAACTGGCCCTGAGTCCTCTGGAAAAGAAGTCAGGATTTTTTTTTTTTTTTTAAAGACTTATTTATTATGTATACAGTATACAGAAGAGGGTACCAGATGTCATTATAGATGGTTGTGAGCCACCATGTGGATGCTGGGAATCGAGCCCGGGTCCTCTGGAAGAACAATCAGTGCTCTTAACCACTGAGCCACCTCTCCAGCCCCATTAGCCACTATTTGTAAGCTCTTAAAAATGGAAGAAAGTGGAAGGTCTCAGAAGTGTCAGTCTCCAAAAAAGTGAGCTATTACACACACACAAAAACCTATTATTTATTTATTAAGTTCCAGTCCCTGAATAACAGCTTTAATAAAAAGGAAATTTCTAGTTTTTCCAAGGGTGCCACACGTGATCCAGTTTTCATTTCCCACTCGTGAGCAGTCTTTGAGATGTGTTTATTCCTCTGTAGCTTTCCTTCCCTATCTGTCCTCCCCTGCTTTGTCTTTTGTTTGGTCTATTTTTGTAATTTTTTTTTTTTTTTTGAGATGAGGTCTTGTAGCACAAATCCTAATTGGTCTTAATAAAAATTCGGAGCCAGATATCTGGGTAAATAAATGCTGATTGATCAGAGAGATACAGGGGCCAGCTAGCCAAAAGAGACTTCTTAATCTTTATGGATCCTCAGGCTGAAAGGGACTGAGCTTTGTCTCCTCAAGCCTTATATTTCTTTCTTTGCCCAGACATACCACGTCCTGTCTCAACCTCCTTAGTGCTGGGATCAAAGGAATGAGATTCCCAAATGCTGGGATTAAAAGTATATATCACCACGGACTCTATGGCTAACTCCTGTCTGGATCCGCCCTCTGATCTTCAGGCAAGCATAATTGTTAGAACATATAGAAAATATAACCACAGCGTCTCTTATATGCAAGGCTGGCCTAGAACTGTCTCCACCTCTTGAGTGTGAGGATTACTTGCTTTTGCAACCACATTGCCTTTTAGGGGAGGGGGCGCTATGGATAATGCTCAAAGATAGAGTGCTTGGCTAGCATTCACAGGGCTCTGTGTTCTACCAAAACTACCAAAAGTTTCAAATTGTCTACAAAATGTCATATGAAGAAATCAGTCATCCTACTAGCAAGTGCTAATTTTACCTTTTCTGTATTTTAAAATGTAGCTTACTTGCTTGGGCCATACTATCTTTGTTCATATTTCATGTCAGTGTTCCTAGAAACGGGACAGATTATTTTCTGTAAGCAGGAGGATTGCTTTCCAGCCTTTCCTTTCAGAGTACCTGTGGCCTTACAGCTTGCTGCTCAAACTTTATCCCTCAGAAAATCATGCTGTCAGCTGAGAAGATGTCACTTTTCTTTGCATTTAAGATGTCTCATGCCACACAGTTACATACTAGTGAATGCTCGTCCTAGGTTCTTCCGAATTCATCCTAGCACCTGCTGGGCCCCGCCCCCAACCTGTGTCCAGCACCCTGTGGATCTCAGCTCGCATCCTGACCACCCTGTACGTCCTTTATTCTGTGCGTTCATCCACCAACATTTTACACAGTATTTAAAAAAAACAAAAAAAAATAAAAACAGCTCAACAGAATTCACACTCGTCCATCCTTAAGTTCACAATTTTGAAATAAAAGGGCGACCATCGCCACAGTCTAATTATAGACCTTTTCTAGCTAGGAGAAGCTTGCGCTCACCACCAGCCCTCGCGTCCCAACACCGGCCCACGGCCCTGGACCCAGAGGCCAGCGAGGGGACTCCACCAACAGGCGTGTCCTGCCTTGCGCCTATAACTTGCTGCCGTACGGGCCGCCGGTTCGGTGTATCGCCCCCGCCGCACGGCGCGCGTGGGCGAAGGGTCGGCGGGGGCGTGGCTGGCGCGGCGTGCCCGGGGGTGTGGCCGGCGCGGCGGGGGGCGCAGGGGGCTCGGTGCGGGGGGAGATCCGGGGGCGCCGGCGCGGCGCATGCGCGCTGCATTGTTTTGACTGAAAATGCCGTCGGTTTCGAAAGCGGCGGCGGCGGCGCTGAGCGGGTCCCCCCCGCAGACCGAGAAGCCAACCCACTACAGGTCAGTGCCTGGAAGGCGGCCTGTGGCCTCGGGGACGCCGCGGCGCAGGGGAGCGGCCCGCGCGCTCCCGGGCCCCGGTGTCGCCGCCGCTGAGGGTGCGCCCCGCCCGCGCCCCCGCCGCCAGCCCTTGCGGGTCACGCCGTCCGGGTGCGGGCCGCCTCCTAAGATGGAGAGGTGGCGCCCAGGGGTTCTGCTGACCCCTGGCCTGGGGGCTGGGCTTGCTTCTGCTCTCCCGCGACCCTGCGCGCCAGGCTGGAGTCTGGGAACAGCGCCTGCGTTTGGGGCTCAGGGCCGCGCCTGGGCTGGAGATGGACGCGCGACCCTCCGGAGCTGGACAGTGGCCGCCTGAGCTTGAGAGGCGGCGCCCGGGGTCTGGGGTGGCCCCTGGGTTGGAGGCGGAGTCGCACCCAGGGTCGGATGGACCCCCCGGGCTGTGAGCCTGGGGGTCGTTTCCGCGGCGCTTGCTGTGGGCGGGTGGAGCTTGCAGTCCATCTGGAGCCCGAGCAGGGAGTTGATGCGCAGGAGTCGGGAGACCCGGTCTGGCTCCCGGGGTCAGGGACTGTTGAAGGGGGCGGAGAATGGAGTCGAGTTGTGTAGAGTTATCTGCGATTGGACTTGGGGGTGGCACACTGGGAGGAGGTGTGCGCCTCGAATTGGGGAACCTTATCTGGGGACCTGGAAGTAGTATTTGGGGTCAAGGGACGGAGATTCTATTTGGAGTTTCCTGGTCTCTGAGTTGGGGAGTGGCGCCTGGGGTCTAGGGACTGTGCCCGCGGAAAGGGGAGGGTACCAGGCTGTGGAAGTCAGATGTGGGGGGCTTCAGGTCTGGGACCCTGCCCCGACGCATTCATTCCAGGGGCCTCCAGCCGGCGGCGGCCGCGGCCCGCAACGCTGTTTGTCTTTTTAGGTATCTAAAGGAGTTTAGGACAGAGCAGTGCTCCCTGTTTTTGCAGCATAAGTGCAGCCAGCACAGGCCGTTCACCTGTTTCCATTGGCATTTCCTAAATCAGCGTCGGCGCAGACCGCTCCGACGGCGGGATGGCACCTTCAACTACAGCCCGGACGTTTACTGCTCCAAGTACGATGAGGCCACCGGCCTGTGTCCCGACGGTGACGAGTAAGTGGGGCTCTGGTGGGTGGCTGCTGGCCTCTCCCCAGGACTGCTCAACAGGTTCTTGAGGGTCCTGTTTTTTGTTTTGAGACAGGATCTCTATGTAGCCCTGGCTGTCCTGGAACACTCTGCAGACCAAGCTGGCCTCAAACTTGGAGATCTATCTGCCTCGACTCCCCAAGTGCTGGGATTAAAGGTGTATGCCACTATGCTGGCTCATTGGTTCTTTTTAACATCTGCTACCTGTAGAAGGGAGCCTTATTTTTACTTAGGTTTTCCAGGGGTAAGGGGTGTGTATGTCTATCTATCTGCGTATTTGTCTGTGTGTGTGTGTGTCTGTGTCTGTGTGTGTCTGTGTATTTGTCTGTGTGTTTTTTAGGCTAGTTCCCTGAAAGATTATGTGTGCTGTAGGGGGAAGTCTTTCAAACTGATTTTGATTCACTGTCCACTCTTACCCTCCTTATATGCTCTGCTTTAAAATTGGCCATGTTTGGCAGTTACCTGATTTAAAACAGTTTTTCGTGGTCAGTTGCTTTTCAGTCAAATACTTGCTCACATGTAGACACGGAGTATTTTCCTGCTGCTTATTGTGTAATTTTTTTTTCTTTTCGTTTTACATCCTGACTGAAAAAACTGTGGAATGCTTCATGGATTGGCATGTCATCCTTGCACAGGGGCCATGCTAATCTTCTCTTTTAATGTTCGTGTGTGTGCTGCCGAAGCAAGCACTTACCTGTGTGTTTTAAAGAAAGGGAGTGGAACCGTTAATCTGAGAGGGATTCCTGAGATGACTTCTTCGCCTTTTATTACTTTTAATAATGTTCTGGATATGAAATGACACCGTGGCAAGGACTCTACCACTGAGCTACCCTCCCAGCTCATTCTTTAAAAAAAAAGAAAAAAAGGTAGAAAAATTGTTTTAATTTCACTTTGTCATTTATATAACACTTTCACATTTTAATAACAAGGTTTTGTTTGGGTTGTTTTATATTTTACAAGTTTTCTAATGGTATTATGAACAGATGTCTTCGTGTGTCTGAGCGTGTGTGTATGCATGTTTGTGCTTATGTGTGTTTACACTCTAGTGCATACACAGATTGGAGTTCACAGGTCAGGTCAGCCTCAAATGTGTTTCTCACCTTGTTTTGAAAAAGAGTCTCTCCTTGGTCAGATTAGGCTTCATAGTCTGCTAGCAAGTGTCAGGGACTGCCTCTATCTGCCTCCTTGCCACTGGGATTACAAGTGTGTACTGATGTGCCTGTTTCGGGAGGTGGGAGGTTCTGGGAATCAAACTCAGTTCTTTATAGTTGCAAGGCAAGTATATTACTGACTGAGCCATCTCTTCAGCCCCATATGTCTTCATTTTGAAATACAAAAATGAAAATGGGTGGAAAAAGTCCAAGTTAGACTTTGTGTTCAGAGGGAGATGGAAGATAGTATCACGATGTTACCTTCGTCCTCTGGGCAGTTTGGAGCTGTAGGGGGTAGCTGTTTCCTGTCTGTGCGGTCAGTCTCTGTCTTGAAGGCCTGGTCTCTTGACACTTTGGAGGGTCTGGCACCCAGTGAAGTCATCATAGTCTTTTTGGGGGTTGTTGGATGTGGGGAAAAATGGCTGTTTTCATAGATATGTTACTAGGGAGAGAACCCAAGGACCAACCCTCTACCACTGATCCATGTCCCCAGCTTTCCTCAGAGCTCACTGTGTACCCTCAAATGGCCTGGAACTTCAGTAATCACTTGGCTCTGCCTCCTGAGTGCTGGGATCAGAGATGCACCACCCCACCATACTGGGGTTTTTATTATGAATTCTGGAAGTTCAACTTGCCTCCTCTACAATAGCAGTACATGCTTTTTTTAAAGAATACTTATTTTCATTTTCTGTGCATTTGTATTTTGCCATGGGTGTCCTGTCCCCTGACAGTTGTGATTCCCCTACAGCCATGTAGGCTCTGGGAATTGAACCTAGGTCCTTTGGAAGAGCAGTACATTCTCTTAACTGCTGAGCCATCTCTCCAGATTTTCACAGAAAGGTTTTTAATGGCTATATAGTTGCTGTTAATGTAGCTTGAGGGCCAAACTAGATAAATAGTACAGCCTGCTGAGTTTCAGTTCACAGCACTGCTCTAGAGCCAGCAATATGCTCACTAGGTAAAGGTAGCAGCTGCCAAGCCGGATGACTTAAGTTGAGTTTCATCCCTAGGATTCATAAAATGGAAGAAGAAAACCCATACTAATTATACTCTGACTTCCGTAACTATGCTGTTGTGTATGTGCTTGCCTGCACACACTCTAAATACACATAATTTTTGGTTGTTTTGAGAGAAAGTTTCTCTATGTAACACCCTGGTTCTCCTGGAACTCATTCTGTACAACAGGCTGGCCTTAACTCAGATATCTGCCTGTCTCTGCCTCCCAAAGTCAGTGTGCTGCTGTTGCCAACACTGCCGCCACCACCCAGCAGTGATTTTTTAAAATTATTTATTTATTTAATGTGAATTGGTGTTTTGCCTGCATGTATAACTGTGTAAGGGTGTCAGCTCTTGGAATTACAGACAGTTGTTAGCTGCCATGTGGATGTTGGGAATCAAACTCAGGTCCTCTGGAAGAACAGTCAGTGCTCTTAACCACTGAGCCATCTCTTCAGCCCCCCCCCTTTTTTTTTAAAGACATAGTCTGTGTAGGCCTACTGTCCTGGGACTTACTATGTAGACTGGGCTGGTTTTGAATTAAGAGATCCACCTCTGCCTCCTCAGTGCTAGGATTAAAGACATGAAACCACCTGTAGTATTTAATTCCATTTGAACTGGCTACTTCGAACATGTCTTTAGAAGACAGGTGACGTGATCCTCTGGTTAAGATCTGGGCTCAGTTCCTAATTTTCCATGGTCTCTTGGTCACCTGAGTAGGAATACATGAGACAAACGGTACCCGCCTTGTCTGACCTTGTCCTAGAGTAAGGCCTGGGGATAGCTTGTAGAATTCACTAGTGGTAATTTTAATTTGTAAAAAGAAAGCATGTCTTGGGCTGGAGGGTTGGTTCAGTGGTTAGGAGCATTTGATACTCTTCCAGATGACCTGGGCTCAGTTCTCAGCAAACACATGGCAGCCCATAACCCACCTATGACTCCAGGACCAGGGAACCTGGGAATCTCCTGAAGTCTGTAGGTGCCAGGTGCACACATGGTATACAGATAAAAAAGAAGAAAAATGCAGCATGCCTTGGGCAGTTTGCAGTCCCAAAACTTGGTCCTCCTGGTTATAGAAGCATGTCACTGCTGGGCATCTAGGGTGTGTCACTCTGTAGATCTACCTGCCTCTGCTTCCCGAGTGTGTGTCTGTTCTTAATGGAATGAAGTATGCTGCAGTGCACACCTCCCTACAGGTGTTCATCTTTAGCTGCGTACAAATGATAATTAACCTTATTTGGTTGTTACTGAGGTGTTAACTAACTTCCAGGCTTAGTAGCTTGTAGGAAACCTAAGCGTGACTTGTCCAGGTGCTTGCCTTGCAGTTTGGCGTGTGTTCTGTGGGCATGTGTGCTTAAAAAGAGTCAGATGTGTCTTAGGAAAGATTTTTGTTTGTAATTTATCTAGAGCGCATGGGATGAGTTGCCCTTCAGGAAGCATTTGACAGGCTGCCTCCACTGGGAGTCTCTGCTTCGTAATTACCAAGAAAGACTTCCCCATCACTGCACATGTGCAATGGCTGGAGTTTATCTTATTAATAACTGCATATTCTGGTTCATGCAGGGTTGCCATAGAAATTGTAAATTAGATACTACCTTCAGAGCATTGACGGTAGGGCTTTCTCTTTTTTTTCAGGTTCTTGAAATTTTATTTTTGGCGTAGTACTATCCAACAATCAATAAGCCTTTATTATAGTACTGGAAATAGAACCCAGGTCCTCAAGAAAGCTAGGCTTTACCTCTGAGCCTCATGCCTAGAACCACAAATTATTTTAAAAACATCACTATTTCTCAGTGCAAAGCCCCTTTAGCCAGTGTGTGGTGAAGGGGCTGGGCCATCCAGGCTCTGGGTGTGCCCTGGGTGAGCACCCTGAGATGGGCAGCACTGCTAGCTCTTCTCAGTAACCCTCCTCTGTCATCACTGACCTCAGTGAGCACCCTCTGGTCCCTAGTGTCACCTCTCCCTTTAGAGTCCTTCGACACACACACTCCCTGGGAAAGCTTGCTGTCAAACAGGCTTGTTAAGTTCCTGCTGTCTCCTCCTGTGACCCCTGTTCAGCCTGTCCTCCCTCTGATGTTCTTTGAGTAACTACTGGACCTCTGCCAACTACTTCATTTGAGGGTTTGGCCCCAAAGGGTATTGCCTGCTTCATCCCATCCTAGTTGACAGCTTGCCCTTTCTTCTGGGTGGGCATGACACTCTTCTAGCATTGCCTTTGATTGGTTGCTCCCGGTCATGTGTGGTGATGGGCCTTTGCTGTCAGGCTTCACATGGCCTGCTTAGCTTGCCTAGCTAATTAGCTCGTGGTGGATCCATCTCCTATACCTATTAGGCAGCATCTAGGCAGGCAGTGGAGTTGCATTCATATCTGCACATCCAGCACGGGTGCTTCTGGGGCTGCAAGTAAAGTAAGTCAGTCTGTCTGTCTGTCGGTTACCCATCCATCTACCTTCTTACTATGTGGCATTCGCTGGCTTCAAACCCACAGGGATCTGCCTCCCAAGTGCTTGGATTGAAGTCTTGTACCACTACACCTAGTATGTTTCTTTTGAGGTAGTTTCTGGGGGAGGAAAACGTGACTGGCACACGGGATAGAAGCTCTCCCATTCTTACCTGAGAACAGGTACATCTTTTACTTAAGCTCTGGGCCCTACAAGTTTATATCTTTATTTATTTATTTATTTTTTTTTGAGATAGGATCTCACTCTGTAGCCCCAGCTGTCCTGGATTTTGCTTTGTAGACCAGACTAGCCTTGAACTCAGAGAGATGCCTCCAGCTCCTTAGTGCTGGGATTAAAGGTGTGCAGTATTATGACTTGTTCCCCACAGTATATATATAAAACACTGTAAAGGTATTTCCATGGAGACATCACAGGGAATAACTATGTAACAGCACATGCCACAGTACTGGAGACACAAGACAAGTTGCTCTAAGTCATATAAATGGATACTCAAGCTGGGCAATGGTGGCGCACACCTTTAATCTCAGCACTCAAGAGACAGAGGCAGGCAGCTTTCTGTGAGTCTCTGACTTTGAGGCCAGCCTGAGTTCCATACCAGCAGGGCTGTTACACAGAGAAACCCTGGAGAGAGAAGGGGAGTCTCATCATCAGGGCATTATATTTATATTTGATCTGAGCCCGAGCTTTGAGGTCATGGAGTAGTGGGCAGTGACTGCCTGGCCAAGCTGAAGAGTGCTAGGCAGTGGGAGTGCAATTGCTCTATGGGGAAATCTCAGACTGGGTTTGGTTGCCATGGCAATGATCCTGGAGCAGGGAAGCAAGGTGCCCCTCAGCACAAGCCAGAGCAAACCCCATGGGAATGGACATAAATTTCAGTGTAAAATTATGAGGGTGGATAAGGGTGAGTGAGTTGCTTCTGCATTGTGGGGACCTCTCTCCCCTACCCTCTGGAGTGATGTTTTTCTGTGTCCCACATTTTTCCTCTGATGGGATGGCAGTTAGAATGAATGACCACTGAAATGGGCACATCCCTGAACACTGCAAGGTAGATGTGACTGTAAATGGAGGTGAGGTCCATTTCATTTTATTAGTCCTCATAAAATTAGTTTGTAGCATTGTCATCATCATTGTGTCCCCACACACACACACACACACAACACACCCTACAGTATGAGGCCTCTTTGCTGATTCCCTGTATTTCTCTGGTTGTTGATGACTCTCTTGGGAGTATATAGCTGTGTGCCTGTTGTGTCATTGTGATGTGACATTGCCCTGTCTTTTGCCTCAGGTCCTGCCTTGGCTCCTCCTGACCCCTCTCCCTCCGTGGGGTCTTTGAAAGCACCAGGATGTGGACTCAGAGGTTACCCTGATAATAATTTGTCTGCAAGATGACATTACTTTTGTATACAACAAGAATGAACATTTAAGAATTTTATTCCTGGTGGGGAGTAATGGTCCTTACCTTTAATCTCAGCACTCGAGATGCAGAGGCAAGCAGATCTCTGAGTTCAAGGCCAACATGGTCTACATAGGGATTCTCAGCCCAGATCTACATAGTGAGATCCTGGCTTCCTTCCTCCACCTCCTGTCTGTGTGTGTGTGTGTGTGTGTGTGTGTGTGTGTGTGTGTGTGTGTAACTTCAGAACTGATGAAATGGCTTAGATAAGGTACCTGCCACCAAACAGCATCATGAGTTAAATTCTGGAAAGACTCCTGGGGTTGTTGGGCATGTAGACAAAATAAACAATGTAATAAAACATTTTTTAATATTTATTTATTATATATATAGTATACAGAAGAGGGCACCAGATCTCATAGTAGATGGCTGTGAGCCACCATGTGGTTGCTGGGAATTGAACTCAGTTCTTTTGGAAGAACAGTCGGTTCTCTTAACCTCTGAGCCACCTCTCCAGCCCCGTAATAAAACATTTCTTAGAAAAAAACAGTAGGGCTGGAAAGATGGCTCAGTGGTTAAGAGCACTTGACTGTTCTTCTGGAGGACCTGAGTTCGATTCCTAACATTCACATGGCAGCTAACAACTGTCTGTAATTTCAAGATCTGACACCCTTACATAGTTATGTATGCAGGTAAAACACTGATTCACATAAAATAAATATTAAAAAAACAAAACAGTAAATGCTAAGTATGGCACTTGAGAAGTAGAGATAGGAGAATTAGGAGTTCAAGGGCATCCTGGGTTACATAGCAAGTTTGAGGCCAGGCTGGCATACATACATAAGATCTGTCTCAGAATACAAACTCGGCAGGAGAGTTTACCACCCGTTTGAGAGATGTGATGGGCACAGCTTTGGCAGTTGCTTGCTTCCTGTGTAGTTTGACTCCAAGAGAGAGCAAGATCACCATCATTCCAGACTTTGTATGAAAACCTGTGCTTCGCACAAGGATGACACGCAAATTCGTGAAGTGTTCCATATTTTTATTGTATGATGTACATATTTTAATTTTCCAAATTCAATAAAATAAAATACTTCCATCTGCCAAAAAAAAAAAAGAAAGAAAAAAAAGAAAACCTGTGCTTCACTGCTTAGTTGTAATAAAATTAATTCTTTCTTTTATTGGGGTGATATTTTTGTTTTAAACTTTGAAAAATCAGTAAAGGAGGGTAGGAATTCCAGTTCAGTGACAGAGCTCTTGCCTGGCATCCATGCAGCCTAGGTTCACTTCCCAGTACTTGGGGTGGGGAGGAGTAAACTGTTGACTTAAAGTTACCTGAACAATAGGTTAAGAAGCAAATAAAATAAATCAGTAAAGGGATGGGATTGCGTTGTTTGCACAAAGCCCTGAGATGAACCCCTAACACCACAAGGTGCCCCTCAGCACAAGTCACCTAAAGTGTTGTGGTGGTCTTAGCACTGGGGATGGGGTAGAGGGAAGAGTAAGTAAGGTGGTTGTTGGTCATGTAGGCGTGGGTTACCCGAGACTTTGTCAGAAAAAGGGGGGGGGGGCTGTAAATTTCATGAATTTTGGTACAGTAATTAATAATAATAAAGATAATGTTTTAGTTTGCTTTTCTCTTTCCATTGTAAATATTCTGACCCAAAGCTCACACTTCACATCACAGTTAATCACTGAGGGAAGTTGAGGCAGAAAGCGAAACAGATACTTCAGAAGAACTCTACTTACAATCTTATTATGGACTCTGGCTTCCTCACTGTGCTCTCTTCTTTTCTTTCTTTTTTTGTTTTATCGAGGAAGGGTTTCTCTGTGCAGCCCTGGCTATCCTGAACCTCACTCTGTAGACCAGGCCTTGAATTCAGAGATCACTGCCTTTGCCTCCCCATGGCTGGGCTCAGTTTGCTTTCTTTTTTCTTTCTTTCTTTTTTAATATTTTATTTTAATGTGAATTGGTGTTTTGCCTGCATGTATAACTGTGTAAGGTGTCAGATCTTGGAATTACAGACAGTTGTTAGCTGCCATGTGGTTGCTGGGAATCGAACTCAGGTCCTCTGGAAGAACAATCAGTGCTCTTAACCGCTGAGCCATCTATCCAGCCCCTGCTTTCTTACAGAACCTGGATCACCTACCTACTCAGGGTTGGACCCTCTCACAGTGGGCTGAAGCCTCCCACATCAATTATCAATCAGGAAAATGCCTCCCAGGTTTGCCTACAGGTCAGTCTGATGGAGGCATTCTCTCAGTTGATATTCCCTGGTCTCAGATGACCCCGGCTTGTGTCAAGTTGACAAAACCAAAACAAACCTGACCAGTAGCAGTGCACGGTGTAAACTCTGGAAAGTGTAGGGACAGGTACTCATTCATAACGTCATCGTCTGGTTAGCGCATCTTTTTTTTTTTTTTTAAACTTTATTTATTTATTTGCCTTGGTGTTTGCCTGGAACTGGAACTACAGACAGTTGTTAGCTGCCATGTGGGTGCTGGGAATCAAACCCGGGTCCTCTGGAAGAGCAGACGGTGCTCTTAACCACTGAGCCATCTCTCCAGCCCCTGGTTAGTGCATCTTGATGTGCAGAAATGTAGAAGCAGCTACTCCAGTACCAGTGGGAGGCAGATGGAGCTCAGGGTCAGCTTTAAGTCTACAAGAACTAGTCAGTGTGTTCACCCCTCTGCTTCCCAGATGCCCTTACCTGCATCGAACAACTGGGGACACTGAGCGCAAGTACCATCTGCGCTACTACAAGACAGGCACATGTATCCATGAAACAGATGCACGGGGCCACTGTGTGAAGAATGGCCTGCACTGTGCCTTCGCACATGGGCCCCTGGACCTTCGGCCACCTGTGTGTGACATCAGGTGAGTAGGTGCTTACCTAAGGACCAGTTCCTTCCCTTGCTACTTCTGTGTCTTTGTTTCAAAGCATTTCTGGGACTCAGTTTTATTTAGTTACTGTTTGGAGACAGGATCTCCTGTCTATACCACACTGGCCTTAAGCTATCCTGCTGCTTTTTGATTGCTAAGATTACAGAGTTAGCCACCACCCCCAGCTCATGGTGGCGCAGGACCAAACCCAGGGTTTTATGCATGCTATGCAAACACTCTACCAACTGAGGCCCATCCCTGGCCACCCCTCATCTCTTCTCAGTGTTTCCTTGTGTATAGTGAGCCACAAATAGGGATAATGATGAAATGCTTTCCGTTTAGACAGATGAACACCATGTGTGCCTGGCTGCTGTGGAAGCCTTTCTGAGCTCACACTATAATACCCTAACCCTCGGGAGGCTGAGCCAGGCTCAGACTGCCATGAGTTCAAGCCCTATCTGCACTATAGAGTGACTTAGTAAATACCAGGATATGGGCTATAGCAGAGTGAGCCTCTGTCATCCTCCTCCTCCTCAAAAACAAAAAACAACAACAACAAAAAAAAGGCAAGGTGGTGCATGCATTTAATCCCAGCACTTATAATGCAGAGGCAGGGGGATCTCTTAAGTTTCTGGACAGCCTGGTCTACATAGAAAGTTTGAGGAGAGCTGGGATTACATGGACCCAATCTAAAAATGGAAGGGGTGGGGTGGGGAGTGGGGCAGATCCTTTGTAAATGAACCAGCTCCAGAATCGCAGTATGAAATAGAATTTGTGTCCTAAGACAAGGCTGCTGTGCTTGACGCCACTGCAGTCTGACCCCAAACCTCCAGGTAGAGCCTTCCAGTGAAGGTACAGACCTAGTGGCTCTGGAGCCATGGATTCTGCTGTCTTTTCCCACTTCTGGGACCCTCGGGCTATAACTGCTGTGCTGTGCTATTGGTTACAGGGAGCTTCAGGCTCAGGAAGCTCTCCAGAATGGCCAGCTCAGCAGTGGGGACAGTGTGCCTGATCTGCAGCCTGGAGTCTTGGCTAGCCAGGCCATGATTGAGAAGATTCTGGGTGAGGATCCTCGGTGGCAAGGTAAGCCCAGGCTTACTGCAGTACCTGCAGGGCAGAGTCATGACCTTTCTCATGACCTGCTCCGTTCATGAGTTCTTAACATAACTTGCAGGAAAATCCGATGGGAAAATCAAGGTTCCTCAGTCTACTGCTGTTGGTAATTGAGGAAACAGATGGCCAATGAGATTTGAACCTAGCCATCTGGTCCCAGGCTGAGCTGACCCATTATACCACCTGGCATCTTTATGGGTGGTGTTGGTTGGGTGTGGGGCTAAGGGGAATGTTCAGGTCCTAAGCAAATTCCAGGCAGCCTATTCCAGCACATTGCTAGCTGGTGTCTGCTGCTACTTACCCTGTTGAAGTTGGATGCATCTGCCTAAACCTGGGCTGCTGTGTGTCTGGAGCTTGAATCAGATGTTTGTCTGTTCTTGGACATGTTCCTTAGAGCTGTGAAACCCTATTCTCTGCAGGCTCCATGAGTGATAGTTGTGAAGAGTAAAAGTCTTGTTTTGTGACAAAATATGCATAAAAATCACCATTTTAGGTGTTTGGAAAATGGTTCAGTGAATAAAATGCTTGCTGTATAAGCATTGGGATCTGAGTCTGGATCTCCAGTATTCTTGAGAAAACTCGAGTTTTACAGTGCAGGGCTGTAGTCCAAGAACTAGGGAAATGGAGACAGGAGGATCCTGAAGGTTTGTATTCAGCCAGTTGGTAAGCTCTGGGTTTCAAAGAATAAGGAAAGGGACTGGAGAGATGACTCAGTGGTTAAGAGCACTGGCTGCTCTTCCTGAGGTCCTGAGTTCAATTCTCAGTATCTAGTTTACAACCATCTGTAATGGGATCTGATGCCCTCTTCTGTCCTCCATGGGCACTAGGCACATACATGATGTATAGACATACATGTAGACAACACTCCTACATATAAAATAATAAATGTTAAAATAATGAGCGGGAAGTGCTGTAGGAAGACACTGTGTCAACCTGGAGCCCCCATATGTGTACTTAAGGACATGCAAAGGAAATAACATATTCAAGGGTAGTTGTGTACTCCCATGGTTTTTGAAGGTTTTTCTGTTTATTTTTTGTGGTTGGTTTTGTAGTAAATTCAGTCCATTCTGGCTTATCCTTGAAGTTTGGACCTGAAGCCCGCTGTCACTATGCCCTAAATAGTCACACAAATGCTTATATTAATTACAAATTGTTTGGCTTATGACTTAGGCTCATTATCAGCTAGCCCTTATAACTTAACTCGTTTCTATTAATTTATGTCTTGCCACATGGTTTGTGACTTTATTTGTGTTCTATAGTATCTTGCTCTCTAGGGCAGCAGCTCTCAGAATCTCCATCTGACTCAGCCCTTTTTCCCCTTTATCTATGCTTGGATTTCTTGCTTGCCTATAAGCTGGCTTGCCATAGGCCAAAACAGTTCTTTTATTATCCAATGGTAATTCACAGTATACAGAAAGACATCCCACATCATAGTTTGGTTTGGTTTTGATTTTTTGACACATAGTTTGTCTGTGTAGCCCTTGCTGTCCTGGAACTCACTCTGTAGACCTAGCTGGCCTTGAACTCACAGAGATTCTCTTGCTTCTGCCTCCAGAGTATCGGGATGAAAGACCTCCTATATACCTGGCTATATTTAAAAAAGATATGTTATTATTATTTTTTAATTATATATATCTCTGTGGGGATGTGTCCAGTCTGTGAAGTTTTAAGAAATACCGTAAGTCTTATTGCACATCCTCCAAGCTGCTCTGTTCAGGGCTTTCTAGTTTGTAAGTGGAGCATTTAAATTGTAGATAGTCTAGCTGTGAATTGTTTTTCTGCAGTCTTCTTTTCTCAGTGGATAAAATGAGTTGAGCTAGGGGCTAAAGGCTGGGAAAAATTATTTTTTAAAAGATTTACTTATTTATTATGTATACAGCATACAGAAGAGGGAACCAGATGTCATTATAGATGGGCGTGAGCCACCATGTGGTTGCTGGGAAATGAACTCAGGACCTCTGGAAGAGCAGTCATTATTCCCAACCTCTGAGCCATCTCTCCAGCCCTGGGATAAATTAACAGCATGACTGTGGAGCTGTTTCTGACTCTGTGTCCACCTCTTACTGTGGCTCCCCACTGTGCTGGCTGGCACCCCTGAGACCTACACTGTACCCTCTGCACTGGCCCACCTGGCTCAGTGCTGACAAGCTGTGGCCTGCTGTCACACTGTAGGCGTTGGAGAGGAGAGGGTCACTGCCTGCCTGCTTTCTGTTGCAGAGGGAGACTTGCAGTGGCCTGTCCCAGAGTGCAGCAGGGCAGGGTGAGATACTCAGCTAGAAGATGGTGTGGCAGCAGCTTCATGTCTGCCTTTGTGTGCTTCTCACCTTTCTGCTCCATTCAGCAGCCTCCCCTTTGGCAGGATTTGTTCCCCTCACCCTAGTGGGCAGTACCACAGGTGGGAGGCGGGGATTGCCACATAGGGTAGATTTGACTCACCTGGACTTAGCTGAGCAAGAAGAAAGGAGGGGATTTTTAGGGATCTTTACTCATATTTTTGTTTGCTTGGGATTTTGTTTTGTATGAGATAGGGTCTCACTAATGTAGCTCAGGCTGACCTTGAACTCATAGAGATAGGTCTGCCTGTGCCTCACCAGTGCTGGGATTAAAGGTGAGTGCCACCACAGCCAGCCTCAGAATTAATCTTTTTAATTTTGTTTTTGTGGTTTTTTGTTTGTTTGTTTTGAGACAGGGTTTTTCTGAGTATCCCTGGCTGTCCTGAAACTCACTCTGCAGATCGGCCTGGCCTCAAACTCTAAAGATCCAACTGCCTCTGCCTCCTAAGTGCTGAAATTAAAGACATGTACCACCACCACTCAGCATAAAGTTAATTATTTTTAAGCTGAATATTGATGATGCACACTTGTGGTTCCAGCACTCAGGAGATTGATGAAGGATGATCACGAACTCAAGCCCCATCTAGGCTACAGAGCAGGAGTGTTTCACAAAGTTCACATAGATATTGAGCTGAGCGTGGTTGATACATACTTGTAATCTTACCACTTGGGAGTCTGGGCCTGAGAAAGATTGCAGAATTTAGGCCAGTTTGAGCTACAGAGCCAACTTGGCCAATAAATGGGACCCTGTCTCAAAATAGAAAGTAAAAGGAGAGTTAAGTTTGTGTAAGTCGGGGGCTGGAGAGATGGCTCAGCGGTTAAGAGCTCCGTCTGCTCTTCCAGAGGACCCGTGTTCGATTCCCAGCACCCACATGGCAGCTAACAACTGTCTGTAGTTCCAGTAGTCCCAAGGCAAATAAATAAATAAAGTTTTTTAAAAAAAAAAAAAAAAAAAAAAAAAAAGTTTGTGTAAGTCAGTATTACTAGATCACTTGTCTAGGCTCTAGGTCCTTGGTTCAGTCCCCAGTACCTCTGTATCAAAAGGTCCAAGGTTCAGTCTCCAGCACAATCCTAGCAGAGCATGGTAGCTTGTTGTATTAGGTTTCTGGCCTGGACTATCAGGCCTAGACTAGTGGTTTGACCCACAGACTTTCAGACCTGTAGAAACACACAAATGCTTACATTATTTCTGCTGATCAGCCTAGGACCCAAGCATATTGATAGCTAGCTCCTTCATCTTAGCTCAACCCATGATTCTTATCTTGTTCAGCCATGTGGCTTGGTACCTTTTCTCAGAAGCATTTCAACTTCTTTCTTCTGCTTCTCCTGACATCTCAGTGGCATCTCTGCCCTGCTCTGAGATGTTCTCAGAGTTTTCTTAGTCTCATAGCCCTGCCCACACTTCCTGTCTGCCTTCAGCCAATCAGCTTGTTATTAAGCCAGTAGTCAGGACAATTATTTACAACATAATAACGTAGTCCCATTGCAGTAGCTAACACTTCTGATCCCAGCACTGGAGAGGCAGGCACAGGAGGTAGAGTTTGAAGTCAACCTGGACCTGTTTGTTTGTTTGTTTTGTTTTGTTTTGTTTTGTTTAATGTTAAGCATTTTGAAAGTAAGAATTCCCCTTCCCTCCATCATCATCATCATCATTAGAGGTCGGAGTGGGCGTTTAAATGCTGTGGTGCTGAGGTAGAGGTCAGAGGATGACTTTTGGGGATCAACTCTCTCATTGCATTGTGGGTTCCAGAGAGTGAATTCAGGTTGCTAGGTTTATGCAGTAAGTATTTTTAGACACAGCAAACTGAGGAGAAGATCTATGCCTGCTGACAGCATCCACAGTAGAGCCAGACATCTGGTGCATTGGGTAGACCCACACTGGCCTGGCATCACCTAAGCCAGTGGAGATTAGGGTTACATTTCAGTAAGCTGACTTTTTTTTAAGGCAATATAAATAGTTCAAGAAAGAGAAGACATTTCTGAGAATGGGAATGGGTAGTGAGCTGGGGAAAAGTTAAAGAAAAGAAACCCAAAAAACTTGTTTCTGTTATTATTTGTGTGTGGTAGGTCTTTGCATGCCTGTGAGTATGTGGGCAAGTGAATGTGCATTTGTGGAATCCTGAGGTTGACATCAGATAGCATCCTCTGTCACTTCCTTTCCTCTTACTCGTTGATGCAAGGCCTTTGAATTGTACCCCCAGCTCACTGGATCTGTATTCTGAGTTATGGAATTACAGGTAGGCTGTCATTCCTGTGTGGAATTTACATACATCCTGGGATCTGAAGCCTGGCCCTCTTGCTTACACAGCAAGTGCTTAAGGCCACTAAGCCATCTCCTCAGCCGCCAGTGATGTTCAGTATGGTCACCATCACTTCACTGTCATTTGCATTCTTTTCCTTTTCGAGATAGGGCTTCATTTCACTAAGGCTGCCCTTGAACTTGCCATATAACCAAGAATAACCTGGTGTTTCTGGTGCTCCTGTCTATACCTCTGAAATGCTGGGATTACAGTATGTACCACCATGCCTATGTCATGCTGGGACTAAAGCCAACCTTTGTAAATACTAGAGGAGCCCTCCACCAGCTGAGCTATATTCCCAGCCAGTTCCCAAAGGAATCCTATCCCAGTTAACAGGGCTTCCCTGCTTCTGGTGATCTCTCATCTCTGGGTTTCCCTACGATGTACATTTTATGTATGTTGCTCATACTTACAGCCTTGTACCTTGCATCTCCTACTGTGTATAGTGTCTTCTGGGAGCAATCAGCAGTATGGCAGGTCTGGTCCTTCCTCACGGGTGAACTGTATTTGATATCTACTCAGTGATAATGGTTGTCTGGGCTTTGGGCTGCTATGTTACTGTGAGCACTCAAGGCCAGGTTTTCTTGCATCTGTTTTATAGACAGTAACTTCGTATTGGGCAGCTATAAGACAGAGCAGTGCCCAAAGCCACCACGCCTGTGTCGCCAGGGCTACGCCTGTCCACACTACCACAACAGCAGAGACCGCCGTCGGAATCCCAGGAGGTTTCAGTACAGGTGGGTTCAGGGACCACAGGCAGGAAGACCCTGAGCCATCTCCCAAGTGTGCTCTGGCTCTAGAATATCCACTGGTCTGACTGTGTGCTGTGCATCCTCTGCTGCTTCACATTCCAGTAATGTGATAGACACAGAGCCAGGAGGTTTCTTCATTTCCATCCTGTGACCCTGGTGCCCCATGCTGGGGAGGGGGAGCATTTTCCATGTTGTTGTCATAGAGATGCCTACTCTTAGAATTCTCTAATTGAGGAGTCCCTGCTCAGCAGTGCTGTCACCCCATAGGCAAGGAAGCTGTCTTAAAGGGCTGGACATCTGTTGTAGGGACTAGTGAGGGCACAGCTGGGGCCTAGGTCTCTCTGCACTCAAGCACAGTGATTCTCACATGATCCTCCCACTGGCAGCCCTGTCAGGCAGTGGGGACCACAGCTGGGGAGAACTGCTGCAGCCTGCCCAGTACCCTGGTGTGTGTCTACTGGCACTTCTGCTAATAACGCACCACCACTATACAGTGAACCACCCGCTAATGTGAGGGCTGTGCCCCACCCAGCAGTCACTCCCTGCACTTCGGCTTTCCTGGGATGTAAAGTAGAGTTTACTTCACAGACTGATAAGTGAGCACTGAGCGTGAATGCTGAACTTGTTGCCCTCCTGATTCTCATCTGCATCTGAGTTGGGGTCCCACTAGGCTGATGGTCCCCCATACTCCAAAGCGTAATCCACTTTGCTTCCAGCTGCCCCTCTCTGTACTGTCTGTACTCTGGTGCGCAGTCTTCAGTCTCCACAGGTTCTTCCTTCAGCCTGCACCTTTTCTTTGCAGACAGCTACCACTACCCTCTCCTCTTTGAAATAATTCCATGTCCTCTTGAGCACCCAGAGACACCTGTTCTGATGGATTTGTGACTTGACTGCTTTCTGAATAGGTTCAAGGTCAAGAGACCTGAGTAGAAAACCAGGAATAATATAAAGTGGTGGTGTTGCCTGACACCACTGCAGGCCGTAAGAGGACCACTGGATGTTCTTGTAAAAAGGATGGAAATTGGATAAAGGGTAAAAAAAAGAGTCCCGGGTGGAAATTCTGAGAATAAACCCAAATGAGTGACTATGAAGGTGCTAGAAATGGTCGAAAGAGGGGGTGTTACTTAAGCTGATTTAGGGTCTTGAAAACAGCATGAAGTCTCAGATTCTACTTTCCTGCAGAAGGCAGAGCCTCGCCCCCTGCAGCTCGTTGTGGGTCCCTGAACCTGCTGTTCCGCACCCCTTCACACAGGCAGCCTGGCTCAGATGGGGAGGGACTGTAGGGAGCAGACAGGAAGTTCACCCTGTTCTTTGCACCCCTGAGGGAGAACATGGTCAGTGTAGGTTCACTTTGTTCTCTGTGCTGGGAGCCAGATTCTGAGCACTCTGGGTACACTCTTCCTGCTCCAGGTCTACGCCCTGCCCTAGTGTGAAGCATGGTGATGAGTGGGGCGAGCCCTCACGGTGTGACGGTGGGGACAGTTGCCAGTACTGCCATTCCCGCACGGAGCAGCAGTTTCACCCTGAGGTAGGCATTGGGCAGGGCCTGGATACGATGATTGGCAGCTCAGCGGGGGCTTGCCACGTGTGGGATCCTCACTGGAAGGGCTCAGAAAGGCCATTCAGCGCACACTGGTGCATTACATTGTGAGGTGTATTAAATCAGCCCAGAGGAGTTGGGAAAGACCCTTATGGAGTGAGGACACTTCCCTCTCCCAGAACAGGGAGTCTGAGCAGGGAGAGACAGTTTTTATGAGAGGGTTCCATTCACCTCCTGGTACCGCCGGCCGTGTTGTCAGCACCTGTTGAGGTCCAGCTGATCCGTGTGGCTCACAGCTCCACCCCGAGTGCCATGGGAAATGAACTGCCTAGCCCTGAGATTCTCACTAGTGAGGATGTTCCAGGGGTTCAGAGGTCACCACCCGCATGGTCACGGCTCTCTGTCTTGTGGAATGTTGTTCTAGGTAGATGTTTGACCCCATCGTTATGAGTTTACCTTGACAACGTCCTTGGAGCACTGAATCTGCAGGGAGCTGGAGCTAGGCTGCAGGACCTGAAGGGAGTGGGGCTATATGCATGCATATGTGCAGGTGTATATGCGTGCATATGTGTAGGTGTATGTGCAGGGGTGGATATATGCAGGCTATGTGCAGGCTATATGCAGGGGTATGTGCAGGCTATATGCAGGTGTATGTGCAGGCTATATGCAGGTGTATGTGCAGGCTATATGCAGGGGTATGTGCAGGCTATATGCAGGGGTATGTGCAGGGGTGGATATATGCAGGCTATGTGCAGGCTATATGCAGGGGTATGTGCAGGCTATATGCAGGTGTATGTGCAGGCTATATGCAGGGGTATGTGCAGGCTATATGCAGGGGTATGTGCAGGCTATATGCAGGTGTATGTGCAGGCTATATGCAGGGGTATGTGCAGGCTATATGCAGGGGTATGTGCAGGCTATATGCAGGCGTATGTGCAGGCTATATGCAGGGGTATATGCAGGCTATATGCAGGGATATATGTAGGGGTATATGCAGGCTATATGCAGGTGTATATGCAGGCTATATGCAGATGTATATGAAGGCTATATGCAGGTGTATATGAAGGCTATATGCAGGTGTATATGAAGGCTATATGGAGGGGTATATGTAGGCTATATGCAGGGGTATATGCAGGCTATATTTAGGGGTATATGCAGCCTTTATGCAGGGTTATATGCAAGGATATGTGTAGGCTTTATTCAGGGATATATGCAGGCATATGTGCAGGCTATATGCAGGGGTGCTGTTGCCATGCCTTCCTCTGAGCCTCTTTAGTGGGTGGCATGGTTTTAGTATCTGGGCAAATGTTGGCCCTTGAGGTAGAGTTTCTGGTGGCAAGGCTTGTCTGTTTGTCCCCGAGTCCCCATGGTGAAGTGGTGAACAGTCTAGTTACAAGGTAGATGCTCGTGGTCATTGAGCAGCATTGCTTGAGCTTCTGTGGTGTAGCAGAGAGTTGCACTTCCTCCACAGTTGCCAAGTAGAAGAGCGGCTTTACCTGGAGGGTTATAGACAATATGTTCTTCAGCAGAGGCTTTTCAGGACCAAGGGCATTTAGGGGTGAACTGTGTGGTGGCCACCTTTCTATCACTAGAAAAAAATAGTTTGTGTAGTCATAGTTTTGGAGGTTCCAGCCATGATCCTGCCCTGCCCCCATAAGAGCTGCCTCGCTGTTCTGGGAGCCTCCTGCCAGGCCCTGCTTGTCAAGTTTCACCATCTTCCAGTGCTGAGAGCCAGGCCTTCCAGGAGCTTTTGGAGACACTGCAAACTGTTGTGCAGCTGGAGGTGCTCATGCAGTCTGTGATTGCTGGTGTGTTCTCAGCAGCCAGCTGTGCTCCTCTCACAGAAACCCACATCAATAGCTTGTATATCTTTGTCTTATTTCCTAGATCTACAAATCTACAAAGTGCAACGATATGCGCCAAACTGGCTACTGCCCTCGGGGCCCTTTCTGTGCCTTTGCACATGTTGAGAGTAAGTAGACAAGCTCCAGGCTCCCAGGGCCACCATGTGGCCTCATATCTCTTCAGCAGCTCCACAGAGTCTCACAGAGTTGTGGCTCAGCCAAAGCCAGCTTTGAAGACCAGGAAAGGGTGGTGGCTCAGCACTGTGACCTGGGGTCTGACCACTCTGTACATAATGTCATGCCCATTTAGATGGCTGGGGTGAAGGCTAATGCCACATGGCTGGACTTGCCTTGCTCTTTGCACCTGGGACAGACCAGACCTGTAAAGCTTAGAGGGACACCTGCCGCAAGGCCTCCTGGGTCCCACCTACCTCAGACAGATCCAGATCTGTCTATCATTCACCTGCTCACCTACACCTTGCCCTGAGGTGTAGTGGGACTTATAGTGGGACTGAGTGGCAATGGCCTTGTGAAGTCAATATCTGTCCATGTAACTAGAGGAGACACCAAGGTCTCTTAACTAGGCTTGGCCAGCTTCCCCAGAGCCTAGTGGTTAGTAATTGTCACATAGACTCATAATAGATTCTCTAAAGCTGTCCCCCAGCTCTGGAGTTTGGGTTCTGGTGGTTATAAAGTAGTTACAATCTCAAATTTCACTTTCTATCTCATTTGGGATGGCAGCTGTTCTGTTCACACTTGGTATGTTGATTTTCATATTAAAATTACTGAATCCAAACGGCACTATTTAGGGGCTAGAGAGATGGATGAGTGGTTAAGAGGATGTCCTGCTCTTGCAGGGGACAAGAGTTGACTTTTCAGCACCCACACCAGGAGACTCACAACCAACAGGGAATCTAATGCACTCTGGAGGACTCTTGGGGTACCTACACTCATGTACATATGCAAACAGAGATGCACATCTTACACATACTTAAAAACAGGTTTATTTGTTTTTATGTATGTGAGTGTTTTGTTTGTATGTATTTATGTGTATCACATGCCTGGTACCTGCAAATGCCAAAAGGTTTTGCATTCCTTGGAATTGGATTTACAAATAGTTGTGAGCTTCCATGTGAATTCTGGGAATGGAACCCAGGTCCTCTGCAAGAGCAGCAAATATTCCTAACCATTGAGCCCCCTGTACAGCCCTAAAAAGAAATGTTAAAAGGCTTTGTGAGGGCTGACCTGCCACGAGAGAGGGGAAGTGGTTTTAACACCAGCCTGTGCTCTCCACCTATCCTGTGGGCCCCTGGCAGCCCCTCAATGCCAGATGCTCTTTCTTCTTGATAGAGAGCCTGGGAATGGTGAATGACTGGAGCTGCCGTGATCTCAATTCCAACAGCACCTCGACTTACAGCAGCCAGCCTGGAAGTGTAAGTGGACGTTTCTTGGCTTATTCACACTGTTGGAGACAGAGATGAGATGACATTTGGGTTGTGTGGTTGGAGGCAGTTTACATGTGTAGTTGTGTTCCTTCTAGAAGAGTCTAGGCTGGAGCAGGATACACTCCTAGTGTTCTGACTGGTAGGATCTTGCTTTAACAGGTGCCCAGTGTCTTGCCTTCCTCCTCTTTGCAGATCTCTTGAGCTGTCAGGTTCCTGGGCAGTTGGAGGTAATCAGCAAATGGTATCTTATGTGGCATACCCAGTCTGTTACTCAACACTCCCAAGTGTTGGATGAGGGCATCATGTATCTGATGGCTATGATGAGGATGGATGGTCTCATTGTACTTAGAAATCACTTCCTATCTGTGCCAGAGCTAGCTACTAGAGTAAATCCTGAGGATGGCTCCCAACATGGGGACAGGCTTTTCAAGATGGATTAAAACTAGCATTTGGTTCTAAAACTGAGTAACATTGAAATATTCCTGAATTTCTGAATTTGCTGGGCATTGGTGGCGCAGGCCTTTAATCCCAGCACTCAGGAGGCGGAGGCAGGCAGATCTCCATGAGTTCATGGTGCTTCTGCCAGTCTGTGGTCAGTGAGAGCCCCTGGGGTCCCTTTCCCAGAATATGTGGTGGTGGATCACCTGGGCTCCGGTGCCTGTGGAGGCGGGCGGCATCTTTACATTCATCGCCTTTGGTGCCTGGAACTCTGCTGGCACTCTGTATATCCAGAACTTGCCACTTTTCCTTTGGGATTGTCACATAACCCGCACAGGGCCGCCTTGAATGCCCGGAGCTGTCTTCCCTCAGGAAGGTACAGCTGGGTCTCTTGGACGACATCCACACTCAATGATGTTTGGGTCAGACAGGAGACCAGGGTTCTTAGTTTTAGTCCCCAGCTTGATGCCCTTGAATTTTACCTGTTTAATGTAGTGAGTTCATGAGCCCATGCCCAGGCTTTTTTATTGAACATCTTTTTAGCTCTTGGTGCATGTGCAGTGCCCCACAGATTGTCAGTCCTGAGTGACCCAAGCGTGGAGGAGACTTTGGTACCAGTGGACAAGAGCCATGAAAACACATTCTCTTTTTCACAAGTCTGAGGAGTTGTGCTTTCTTGGTGTTTTGTTTCTTGGTGTTTTGCTTTGTTTTTGTTTTGTTTTTTGTTTTGAGGCGAGGTCCTCTTATATAGGCTAGGTTGGTCTCAATCTTACAGTCTTTCTGCTTCAGCCTTCCTTGTGCAAGAATTACAAACCTGGGCCAGGGGCTGGAGAGATGGCTCAGCGGTTAGGAGCACTGACTGCTCTTCCAGAGGGCTGGGGTTCAATTCCCAGCACCCACATGGCGGCTCACAACTGTCTGTAGTTCCAGTTCCCAGTTCCAGGCAAACACCAAGGCAAATAAATAAAATAAAGTTTTTTTTTAAAAAAAAAAACAAAAACAAAAACAAACCTGGGCCAACACACCAGCTCCAGCATTTTCGAAATTCTAAGCAAAGTGTAGGTCTGTATGTTTTCAGATGTCTCATTCTTGCCTTTCCAACTGAGTGGTCCTTCTTTTGCAGGCCAAACGGAGAGACTCTCCCTCTGAAGGGAGCCAGAGACCTAGTGAGGACAGCAAGCAGGTACAGTTCTGGGGCCACATGGATGTCCAGCTGAAGAGCATGGCTTTGTTAGGTCTTTTATTACACTGTGTGATCTTACTGTATCTACTCTATCTACCACCGAGCTAAGTCCCCAGTCCTAATGCCTATTTGTTCTCTAATTATCTGTTTCTTTTGCTTGTGTTTGTGTGCCCTTTGTTTTGTTGTTAAAAAATATGTTAGCTGGGTGGTGGTGGTAGTGTGTGCACGCCTTTAATTGCAGCAGCACTCAGGAGGCAGAGGCAGGTGGATCGCTCTCTGTTGCATTCAAGGCCAGCCAGGTTTACAGAGTGAGTTCCAGGACAGCCAGGGTCAGGACAGCGGAGAAACTCTGTCTCATCCCCCCACCCCCCAAAAAAATTTGTGTCCTTGAGAACAAAAAAACCCAAAGCCTTCTGGCATTTTTCTTTTGGGAAACACAGGCTCTTCAGAGCTTGTGTATCAACCAGCTACAGCCATTGTAACAGTGTCTCAGGCAGAGGCTTAAGCCACAGAATTCTATTTATAGGTCCTGATGTTTAGAGACTGAAGTCAAGGCAGGGTCAGGCCCACAGACTTGTGTACTCTCTGGGGCCTCAGGGTTGTCCCTTGGTGCATTTCTTTGTCCTCATGTCTTATAAGGACACCACCCCAGTCAGAGACTTCATCTGAACCTACCTTGTCAATAAAGACTCTGTGTCACCAGGAGGAGGAGGTGATAGTAGTGGTGGTGGGAACCCACACCTTTAATCCCAGCATTTGGGAAGCAGAGGCGGAAGAATCTCTGAGTTTGAAGCCAGCGTGGTCTACAGAATGAGTTCTAGGACAGCCATGGCTACACAGGGAAACACACTCAAAAAAAAAAAAAGTTTTGTGTCCAGATCAGGCAAAGGAGATGTCATAGTAATAAGACTTCCCACATAAGAATTTGGGGATGCTGTCTGACCCACACCTCCATGCCCACAAGCCTGGCTTGTTTCTGGGAGTGGACATGGGTGACTCTGGAGCCTTCGTCTGAGCCAGTGTAGCCTGTCATTGTTCATTAAAGCTCCTTTGCAGTGCCCAGGTCCTGTGGTGGGGGCTTCATGTGTCCCACCCCAAGGCCTCTCCCAAACCAGTTTGGCTTTCATATGTGGGGTCACACTAAGTTGCCTGTTTTAGGAAACAGGAATTTTTGTCCTCACAGTGCTGCCTGAATGACTCAAGGTCATGTGTTTCCTCTTCACTGTGAAAGATCAGTGAGTGTTGCAAGACTCAGTGATGCACAACCCTAACCCAAATTCCAGTACTTGGTAGGCCAAGTCAGAAAAGTCATGAGTTCAGGGCCAGCCAGATTACATAGTCTCTACCTCAAAAACAAATAAATAAATAGTAGTGAGCATTGACTGAAAGGTTGCTCTGAATGAATTGTCACTTCCTGTCCTTCCTGTGAGAAGGTTTTTATCCTCCCTCATAGAGCCAGGGTAGGAGGGTGAAGGTGGGGTCACAAGGACAGAGTATCAGCTGAGGAAGGTGAAGGAAGGAAGGGTCTGGCGATGGCGCTGACAGTGTTTGCACGAGAGTGACTGTAATTAATGCCACAGACCTGTACATTGGGAGCCAAGTCTTGTGGTGCGGGCACATAAGATCCCAGCTACTGGAGAGGCTTGAGACAAGACTATCACTGTGAATTTTAGGCCAGCCTGGACATGGTAGTAAGGGATTGTCTTCAAGATTAAAAATAAAGGGCTGGGGATGTAGCTGTGATAGAGTGCTAACCCAGCTGCTATCGCTGTGATGAAACACCATGACCAAAAGCGAGTGAAGGGGGGAGACTGTTTATTGCCTTACACTGAAATGTCATGTTCATCACTGAAGAAGGTCAGCACAGGGAGGAACCTGGAGGCAGAGGCCAGGGACGGGCACTGCTTACTAGCTTGCTCATCAGGGCTACTAGCCCAGGGATGGCCCCACCCACAATGGTCTGGGCTCTCCCTCATCAGTCACTGATTTGGAAAAGTCCCAGGGCCAGAGAGATGGCTCAGTCATTAAGAGCACCAGCTGCTCTTCTAGAGGACCCAGGTTCAATTCCCAGCACCCATAGGAAAGCTCATACTGTCTGTAATTACAGTTCCAGGGGATCTGACAGAAAAACACCATGCGCATAAAATAGAAATAATTAATTTTAGAAATAATAATAAAAGAAAAAATATCCTCTACCCAGATCTTATGTAGGCATTTTTTCAGTTGAGATTCTCTCCTTTCAGATAACTCCAGCTTGGGTCAAGTTGACATAAAACTAGCCGGCACACTAGTGTGTGAGACCCTAGATTCAGCCCTTAGTACCCCAAAGAAGTGCATGCTTAAGAATGATTAGGGGGGGGGGCTGGAGAGATGGCTCAGTGGTTAAGAGCACCGTCTGCTCGTCCAGAGGACCCGGGTTCGATTCCCAGCACCCACATGGCAGCTAACAACTGTCTGTAGTTCCAGTTCCAGGCAAACACCAAGGCAAATAAATAAATAAATAATAAATAAAGTTTTTAAAAAAAAAAAAAAAAAAAAAAAGAATGATTAGGGGTCAGCCAGATGCTCAGCAGGTAAAAAAGCTTGTCACCATACATGATGACCTGGGTTTGATCGCTGAGACTCCAGGTAGAAGGAGAAAACTTGTCTATATTTGTATATATATAAATAATTTTTTTTTTTTAAACAGCTCTGGCTGTCTTGGTATTTGCTCTGTAGACCAGGCTGGCTTTGAACTCAGAGATCATCCTGCCTCTGCCTCTTGTGTGCTAGGATTAAAGGCATGAGCCACCACTGCAAGCATGCTGTATATATTTTAACAACAAAAAAGAAATGAGAAGAAAGGAAGGAGAAAGAAAAACCAGGCAGACAAAACTGGCTTAGAGGAGGAATAATCTCCTTTGGTGGTGTCTCTCTGGTCCTGGTCTCAGTCCTATGTCTGACTTTCTCATTGATGTAGACTCTTGGGTTGACCCATTGTGGTTGTATATTTGTGACCATTTTGACCCTGAATGGAAAGGATATGGGTGATGTTACTGATTTTCAGGGTCAAGCAGTCTCCTAGCATCCTTTCATAGGGAAGACAGGTGCATCCTCTGCTGATGTGATTGCAGGGGTGTTGTCATAGTGTGTACCACTCTGAGGCAGGACTATTTTGGTTTCTTGAAGACCGTGTTACCACATGCACTAATAAGGAAAAGCCCAGGTATGGTTATCCCCCTCAAACACATTTGCGAAGGAAGAGGATGGTGTCTTGGTGCCCTAGGCAGGTCCCAATGCCTCATTTGTCAGTTCACAAATGAGGCCCTGGTGTCCCACAGCTCAGTTAATATTGCTGCTGTGTTCACAGTGTGGGGCATGAGTGCCTGCCTGAGCCATCGTCTTGACCTATCCACTGCTCAGACCAGCTGTTTATGGCTCAGCAGTAACATCATGCCTACTTACAAGGACTCCACATTCCTGGTCTCTAGTTTAAAGTATAAGAAGATTTTGTTTTATTGTTTTGTTTTATTTTTTGTTTTATGTATATGTTTGGATGTTTTTTATCTGCATATATGTCTCTTTAGCATGTCTAGTGCCCACGGAGGCCACAAGAGGCTATTGGCTTTTGAGAACTGTAGTTACAGATGGTTCTGAGCTGCAGTATGTGTGCTGGAAATCAAACGTGGGTCCTTTTGAAGAGCAGCTTAACTGTTGAAGTATTAAAGCCCCAGAAGTGACAGAGCACAGATTTTTCCTGGGATTTCAGGCAACAGGCCTTGAAATCTTTACTAACCCAGGACCCTGTGGGGGTGACATGCTCCCCATTATTTGAAAAGAAGTGCAAGTGTTTTTAGTGGTGTTGGACTTAAGTGAAGTCTCAGGTTTAAGGTAGAGAAGTGGATGGGGACAGCAGAATTATGATCCAGGGTGCTGGCCTCTAAGTTGTCCTGGGATGGACTTAGTCTGACTGGTTGGGACCAGCTTATCTCTAGACTTGGGCCCACTGGTGAAGGAGGTGGCTGAGAGACAGCAGATACGCCTAAAGCTTTTGTACCTGGTACCTGCATAATGGGGTCACCACTAAGCTTTTGATTTCCGGCTTGATGTGTGATCTTTATAGAGTGCTGGTTTACTTTATGCTGGTAACAGTTTCTTTCAGCCCATGGCCAGAGGCTGTGACTTGCTGATAAGGAACACCTGTCCTTTCTTTAGCCCAGTACCTCTGTCACTCCTGAGTGTGGGGTCACTGGGTACCGTGTGATACCTCTGTCACTCCTGAGTGTGGGGTCACTGGGTACCGTGTGATACCTCTGTCACTCCTGAGTGTGGGGTCACTGGGTACCATGTGAGATTCATGGGAGATATGAGTGCCCTGGTGATGGCTCAGGGAAGTATGGTGAGGTCCAGGATGCATGGGCTGATTTTTCTTGATGTGAAGATCCCGGGTTCAGCACATAGGTTTGATTTTAATGTAAGTGTCCATTGTACTGAAACATGCTGAGGGCCACCAGCTCTGATGCTTTCTTCCCTGAATCTAGCCTGAGACACTTATTTGGTATCATGACTTATTTTATCTACTATCTATCAGATGGAGATGGCGCCAGATTTTCTCATTTTTCACTTTTCTGGTCAGTGAGTGGGTAGGAACTGGGGAGGGACACAGAGGCCCCTGGGTTGGCAGCCCCAGCCCCTGGCCTGTCATAGGCGTTTGTGGCTGCTGAGTAGGTCTCATCAACAGACAGACACTTTGCAGATCTATCTGCCTGAGTGACAGCAGAGTAGCCTGTCATGATCAGTGTATGTTTGGTTGGGGTTTGTTGTTTTGTTTTGAGATGGTCAGTGCATCCTAGCAAACAGTTCCTGCCCCTCTGCAGCACCCTGTCCTTGAGTGTCCTTGAGTGCCGCTCTTTGGAAATCTGCAGTGTCTGCTGCTCTTATGCCTCCAACAGCACCTGCTCATGTTCTTTGTGTTTTTGAACAGAACCACCTCTCTGTGTTCTCAGTGGTTCACCCACTGGCACCCAGCATAAGCTCCAGTGTGGCATCTAGCTTGGCATCCAGCACGGGCTCAGGTAGCTCCTCCCCGACCACTCTGCCTCCCCTCCCTGCCCGTACTCTGCCACTGGATCCGGCTGGCAACACTGTGGAGGCAGTCCTCGGTAAGTCCACACTTCTTTCCTCTCACAACTTCTCACGCTGGGTTATATATAACATGGTCAGGGTGCAGTGCTCGTGACTGCTGGGAGCTCATAGCACATACTGCACAAAACACCAAAGAACCAGGGCAAGTGGCCCTTCTGTCCCAGAGGCCACAGGGAAATGAGAAGGCGAGTGAGAGCTGGGGGTAGAAGTCATGGTGAATTAAGAATGGGGTGATGGTAGGGTCAAGAGGAGAGCTGTAGTGAAGCCTGGAGCAGGTAGACATAGCTAGCTGTCAGCTTGGAGTCACCTTGGTGGATCTTTAGTGCCCAGGAGTCATTCACTGAGGGAGGACCAGTGTAGTAGTAGCTGGGCTAGGATGATGTATCAGGTCCTGAACAGGAGCCAAAAGCCTGGGCACAAAGGCCAGGATGAGTTAAGCAGATGGGCTGAGGCCAAGAGGGGTGAGGCCTGCGATGCCGTGTACATAGGTGCTTATGAGTCACAGATGGCATGCTCTGAGCTGCTGTACTCTGTGCTCACCAGGGCCTAGTTGACCCAAGCCTCAGTTGGTTTTGATTTGGTTTTTTGTAGCAGGGTTTCTCTGTGTAGTCCTGGCCGGCCTGAAATTTTCTTTGTAGACCAGACTGGCCTCAAACTCACAGAGATCTGACTGCTTCTGCCTCCTGAGTTCTGTGTTTAAAGACCTGTGCCACTTCCATCCATTTTTTTTAAAAGATGTTACTTGTTTTTATTATATATATGTATATATAATATATGAGAGTTTGCATAAATGTATGTCTATACTGCATGCTTGCACAGCCTGTGGGTTTTAGAAGAAGGGAATTGGTTCCCTTGGAAATGGAATTAGAGATAGTTGTGAGCTGCCTCATGGATGCTGGAAATTGAATCTGGGTCCTCTGGAAGAGCAGCTAGTGTACTCTAAACCACTGAGGTATCCTTTCAGCCCCCAAAGCCTATATCCTGCCCTGACTGTGGCAGATACAAAGAAGAATGACATTTGTGGTGACTTCTGAAATGTGGAACTGGAAAGTTAAGCCCTCTAGCTTGGAGCAGGTCATGCTGCCTAGGGACCCAGAGTCAGGTGTTCATGTTGATGTACACGCAGCAAAGTGGGAAGCCTTACCTAGAGGATAGAGATGTGTCCCACAAGACAGCACGAGCTCTATCTCTAGGCTTGCTAGAGCCCCACATTGGATGCAGGTCAGCAATGATGCTGGCAGGGTACAGTTCCCTCCACCTTTCTCAAGGGACATTAAAGACTGAGGTCATATTAAAGTCATTTACTACATGGAGACTCTTAGGGGCCCTGGAACAGGTGAATGTGCTGCTGAGGTAGGTTCCTGCCACCCCTCCAGCTTTCTAGTATAAAGAGGGTGTGTAACAGAAGAGTGTTGAGGGAAGTTTAGATGCCTGTCCCTAAACAAGCAGACCGTGTGGGCACTGAGTGGGCTCACCAAAGTGAAAGGTTGAACCAGGTGCTACGAACATTTAAAGTATCTCAGAAAGATCTCAATTGTCCGAACAGATGTTGACATATTTGCAGTAGTTCTTATAGCTAGTATTTAATATGAAATGCATGGCCTCAGCCAGAGTCAGAAAGTTGGAAAGTGCATTTTTAAATTTTGTTTGCGTTGCTGGGAATGAAACTCAGGGCCTCAAGTTTACTAGGCTACCTGTCTTCATTTACAGACTGTATTGGAATTGCTGCTTCCTAGTTAAAATAGTGAACATTTTCTCTATTTTCTCAATAGTGAACCCCATTGACCTAGCTAGCTGAGGTCACATGTAAAGTCATCTACCTGGGTACTGTAATCCCAGAGCTTGAGAGGCTGAGGCAGGAGAATCACTTTGAGACCTCCTAGACTATGTATCAATACCCTCCCTGACTCAAAACAAAGTCGTATTCTGTAAGGGTCCCATCCATGCCTGATACAAGAAGTCAGTGGCCTATCTTTCCAAGGATGGGTATCTGTCCTAGGCACAGGGGCGATCCTTGCCTCTACCCAATAGCTAGGTAGCCTGATCCACGTGCCTGCCTTCTCCTCATAGGATTGGCTCTCGCTCCGGTTCCTTTTCAGTTTTAAAGGACTGGTAATGAGGATCGAGTAAACTAGAGGGCAGTGTCTTTTTTGAGTTTCCTTATAATTAAATGAAGCCAAGTGCAGAGCCTGCACTTTTAAGAGGTGCGGGAGAAGCCTGCTGGTTCTGGTAGTCAGCGTGAACACGCCTCCGGTTCTTGGCCGCGGCAGACTGAGCCCATGGGCGCTCCCTATGCTCGGCTCGCTGCCCTCCCCGCCCCACCTCGCTTTTATCCCCCATCCCCCATCCTTGCTAGTCAAGCTTGCAGCCGAAACCTACAGCCTTCTCTAGCACACCTAGTAATTAGGTGCTTGGGGGCGTGGCCTGGTGCTCTGGAAACTGGGTACACAGCGTGAGTGGGCGGGGCCTGCACGCAGGCAGTGCCAGCAGCTGTCGAGGGCGGAGCGCGAACCAGGCTGGTTTGAATCCTCAGTAACAGCCGGGGCTACGAGGGTATGAGTCAGCATTGACTGTGGCTGCGGCAGATCCCGGTCTCGCGTCCGCCTGGCACTAAGTTGTGGGTCGTCTTTTCTCAGCGCTTTGGAGCAGGCATGCGTCCTCCCTCGTCCCAAGGTGTGCATCCCCCTTCTCCGGTGCGTGTCTCCAGGGGCCTTTCGCCCTTCTCTCACATCTTCCCTGGTGGTGTCCCCCTTTGACTGGCATCTCCCCTTGAGATCGTCCTGGTCGGCCAGCGTACCCTCGGGTGAAGTAACCCCTGATAGTTTCCCTTCTAAGTGCACCCCTCGGTCATGGTGCACATCCCTTCAGGTCGGTTCCTTTGAAAATGCATGTTTCCCCGAAACTATGTACCTCTGTGGCTCTTCACTGTTAGATCATAAGATGGATACCAGGTTTTTTCAGACTGCAGAAGGAGGTTAGCTTACATGCCTACTCTTCTGAACTTGCTTTTGTTGGTGCTGCTTACCCAGGGCCCTGTTGCCCTCAGGATGGTCCTCCTGCAGCCTGTTCCTTGAGTCCTGGTCCCGCAGTCCAGGGCAGGTTTGCTGGTTGCTTGGTGCTCCTCTGTTGTGTAGCTGCAGATAGGGAAGGCACCTGGCCTGTCTTGAACTCCTCCCTGCAGCCCGTGGGGTTTGTCACTTCATGTATCCCTGACCCTTGAGGGCTGCAGCACCTTTTGATTGTGCTGTGTCATATTGGAACTGGTGATGCCTGGGACAGTACTCGGCAGCTCTCTGCTGGTTGCTGTTGAGGTCTGGGTGACTTCAGATCATTTGGTGGAGCCAGTTCTGACTCAGGTGGCACAGCCTGGGCTTCAGACATGTACTTTATGAAAGGAGGCTCACCTGGAATTCTTTTTCTAAGTTGGCTCTTCTTTAAGAATGATTTAGAAGCACTGGGTCTCATCACTGGGAATATTAGGGTTAGTGTGGTTGAAGAGGCTGGACTAGGGTGTAGAATGGGTTTCTGAACAGCACGCTAAAAGAGTTGGGGAGCCCCTGGCTTTGAAATGGGGCTGACAGGGTCCAGAGGCTCCCCAGATACACCCTTTTAGATGACACCTTGCTGGGCTCCATGGCAGTTGTCTCACACCCTGTGCTAGGCTTCCCTTTGAGACTGATTGCAGTATGGTTCTATCTAACTTGGCCCTCTGAGCTCTATGTGCTGTAAGGCTGCCTCTGCCTAGGACTCTGCTGAGCCAGAGATGACCAGATTAGATCATCGGGAAGACAGATTCCCGCTTCCATGCCTTCCTTTGCTCCTTAGGTCTTCAGAACCTAAGCGTGTTTCAACTTTGCCAGGGCCTCAAAAGCAGTGGAGCTGCCCTCACTTGTTCCTCCAGGCTTTAGTGGCAGAGGCTGTCAGTCCAAGCTGTCGCCTCCCTGCTCCAGATCAGGTGTAAAGGATGGGTTGGGGCCTCTGCACTGGGAGCAGCAGAGGCAGGATAGGGCAGGCTTCTGTGTTGGGGGATGGGAGACTATCCTCAGTCTTCCTACTTTGGCCAGCTGTGTCCAGATGTACGGGTTTGACACACGGTCTAGTGGGACATGCTCAGCAATGGATTATGGAGAAGGCTGTGGCCAGAGAGGACTCACCAAGAGGCTTTGACCAGCTCACTCAGGGCCTCAAGCTTGAGAAGTCAGAACTCCATATGAGACAGGATTGTTCCTGCAAGTTGTAGGCAGCTACAGGAATGGCCTGGGGATGGATGATGGGAGCCATGGGTCTTAGTTGGTGTCAGGTAGAAAGAGCTGTGCTTAGCTTGCTGTTGTTGAAGAAGGGACCCTGAAGTATGCCTACTTTTGGGAGACACCTTTCCCCAGACGACTGAGAGATGAAGTCCTGGGGGTGGAATGTGGTGCTGGCGGATAGCCATTTAGGACATGGAGAAAGGGAGTAGCTAGTGCTGTGAGGTATCCACCAGAGATGACTATTCTATGGGTTTAAATCAATAGAAAGTCTTTGTTGGCCAGCTGGAGACTACACTGGGTGTTCAAGACCAGATACAGTTCTGAGCCTTTCTCAGGGTGAGCTTTTGAAGAAAAAAATCACATGCTGGGGTCACACCTCAGTTAGAACAGTTAGCCAGAAGCAAAACCTGTAAAAACCAGAAAGCAAGGTGAGTACATTTAGGGACTTTCCCAGACTTAGGGACTTTGATAGGTTAGGTCTCTTCTCACTTTTCTAAGTGCTGGGTTTTAAGCTTGAGTGGTACTCTGTCATGGCATCAGTTATGCTAAGATCTTGGGACCTGCTAAGGTCTGGGGTCCTGTTAACTGTAGGATTTCAGAAGCTCTGCATAGGCTGTGAAGCAGACTGTGGCAAAGGCTCCCAGAGGGAGGCTCTGTGGGGGGGGGTGTGCTGAGGATGCAGGCTCAGTAGGGAAGAGAGCTTTGTGGAAACAAATGCCACACAAGAGGCCGATCCAGACAGAAGTGTCTAGAAGGCAGAGGGAAGAGTGAGACTTGAGGAAGTATGAGAACGAGAAGGAAACTGAGCAGAGATGGCAGAGAGGAGCAGGAGCTGGGGACAGATGCTCTGCCCGAATTTAACCCAGTTTGGCATGTGTTCACAGCAAGGCGTAAGATAGGCAGTTCTGTGAGTAGAGAGCAGGACGGAGTCCATGGGGCAGAACATGGTAAGGCATTGTCTCCACAGTCTCTTTATTGTGGGTTCAATTGTACCCCCCAGAAAGGATGAATCTAGGGCTGGGAATATAGTTCAGAGGTAGAGTATTTGTGTAGACTGTATGAGGCTCAGGATTGATTACCAGCATTGGAGGATAACTCTGTGAATGTGTCCTCATTTGTCATCAAGTTATGATGTCATTAGAATAGGCCCTGATGTAGTGATGATGTTCTAAAAAATATGGACACACAAGTAGAGGACAGGATTGTGACAATGGAGCAGAATCAGATCCATGTCACCACACAGCCAGGAGGACCTGCTGCCCCAGGAACTAGAACAGTACTCCTAGGTCTGCACACTTTGAACTTGAGGCCTATAAGATGATACACTCCTGGGCTGAAGCTACCCATAGGGTTCTCAGTCCCTGTAAGCCCAGGACACCCATGGTCCTTGGCAGCTGAAAGCCCACAACACACACATCTCTCTGTCCCAGGCTGATTGAAAGAGATTGCTCAGGTAACGGGGTACTTACTTAAAGAAGGTGCCCAACATGAGGGGAGACACGGGGATCAGGAAACCTCTACAGCAAGAGGCCTGAGCCATTAATCATCACTGGGACAGTGGCCTGCTTTGCCCTGATTGGCTTTTGCGTTTGGACTCTGATGGCAGCTTCCCCAGCAACTTGGCTTTCCTTTCCTTGTGATTCTCTTCAGTCAGTCAGTCATCACATCAGTACCTGGTTCCCATGGCCCAGGAGCATCAGGGGTTACAGAAGTAGGCCAGCCCTGTCTTGCCTATACTTTATCTTGTTGCTTTCCTGAGTCTACACTGGCTGAGGTGAAAAGGCCTGAATAAGAGCACTTTCTATCAGTTGTGTTCTTGAGTGGGTCGGGGAGGGGGGTGGCCCGTGATGTCAAGTATGTAGGCGGGGAGCCCTGGGTTCCAGGTCTCAGTCCCCGCCACCCTGCTCACTCAGCTTTTCCTAATTAGACTCAGAAGCCCTATTGGAATAGCTTGTGTTTGAGAGTGGTTGCCTATGTATTTCTCTCACCTGGGGCCTCCTGAGGGGTGAGATTGCTGCACTGGGTACAGCTCTGGTTCCTTGACCACATGGTACAGGGATGTTTTCTACTGAGGGCTTTAGCAGCCCTGCCTCAGTTCCCCGAATATTCCCCTGGAGAGACCCTGAGTCTGAGTGAGTAGTTCCTTTCCCAGCTCCAGTAGCAAGGGGAGCATTCTAGGTCTGAGAGAGCTGGGATCCAGTTGTGCCAGCTCTAGGAGTAAGTTTAGGAACAACAGAGGTAAGCCGAAGGCTGACCCACTCCATTGTGAGCCAATATGACGGGTGTCACTCAGCCAGGATGCTCGTCTCAGGAGTCAGGAGCATCCAGCTTGCTCTTCATGGAGTCACTGAGAACCGGTCATCAGAAGAGGTGTGTTCTGTTTTGGCTCTGGTGGTCACCATGAGGCTGTGCAATGCTTACTGGTCCTAAGAATGAGAATCAGAGACCAGAAAAGGACACTATGACTGGGGTTGGGCTCTAGTATGCCCCTATGCAGGTCCCCACCACTGTCAAGTGCAGCTAGGACTATAGCAATGTCACCCTCTGTTTCTCACTAATGAGGGTGTCATTTGCATTCCAGGACACTCATTGGTTGCAGCTATAGTGTAAATTGATGTAGTGCACTGGTCTCTACCACTCAGTGCCTCCTTCATTTTATGGTAGGCATGTTTCCCTGCATTTTCTCCTGGCTGAGACATGTCTGGCTCTGTACTAGGTAGAGACTCACCCTTGGGCAGTAGAGGTATGGTCTGCTGATCAGGGATAGCTTTGAGCAGTTTCACATGAAGTCCCTAATGGCCATCACCCAGAGGTCGTGGTACCATGCTAGACAGAATTTTTTGCTGGTACAGAGAGGTTTCCTTATAGCTTATGTACTGTCACCCTGTTGTAGAGAGGCCCTTTGTATCCAGCAAGGGGAGGCCAGGTCCTTCTTGCAAGTTTATGGTGACCTGTGGCATCTTTTTATTTGTTGGTTTTTAGATAGGCTAGCTTGCACCATGGCCCAGGGTTGTCTGGACCTCCCAATCCTGCTTTTGTGTCCCAGGTCCTGCGATTACAGGCATATACATACCATCACACCCACTCTATATGTTATCTTGAAGTTTTGAGTTCAGAGTTCTTGGGAACTGGGAGACCTTAGCCAGCAGTGGGGATAGGGCTGAGCCACATAGCATAGGCTGTGCTGATGCACTGTGAAGAGTTAGAATGAGGCACTGAGGGGGAGCAGTAGTCACCATGGTAGAGCCACAGTCTCATTGCTTCTCAGTGCAGGGTGCCTACATGTTACTGTTTGACTGTGACTATATTGAGAATGTGACCAACTCACAGACATTCTCCTACAGCCAATTTCTGTCTCTCCTCTCCTCAATGGCTGTGCAAGCCTCTCACACAGAGTGCTAACTTTCTGTTCGGGCTGTGGGAGTTGGAGGCACATCCTGGTCTCATCCTCGTCCTGAAATTCACTGTGTAGACCAAATTGACCTCAGTCTGTGATTCTCCTGCCTTAGCTTCTGAAGTGCTGGGATTATAGATGTGCTCTACCAGATCCAGCAACCTCTGACCTTGATAAGGGAAACTGTTTCTGGGCTGAGTGTGGGGCCTTAGTCTCTTAAGTCCTCAAGGTGTCAAAGAGTTCATTATCCAGTGTTCAGCACAGAACAGCCTCAGAACCATTTGCCTGTTGGAATTGACCTCCTGTAAGACTTTTAATAGCTGACTGTATTTTCTTGGTCAAATTTTAACAAATGGTCAGAAGTAAAAGGAGACACATCTGGGCATCTAGTATGTTCCTGTATAATCTCAGTACTTGGGAGATGGAGGGCAAGAGGACTAGAAGTTCAGGTTGCCCTTGACCACATAGTGAGTTGAGGCCAGTCATGAGCTACATGAGATCCTGTCTCAAAAAACAAAAAGCAAGCAAACGAAATAAAACAACCAAACCTACAAAGCAGAGGGCCTGTTCAGATAAAGATCTCTGGCTGTGGAAGAGAGAGAAAGCAGCTTTGTGGTCAGCTGAGGCGAGTGTCCAGTGGGAGGGCAGGGGCTGCTTGGCTCTGGCTAGTTGGGTGCTGGTGGGTATGGGGTCAGGGACTCCTTCTGAGAGGTTGAGAGGTGAGTGGGTAACACTGGGTTTATCTCACAGGTTCTGCCTTAGATCTTCATCTTAGTGACATAAATATCGCATCTTTAGATAAAGACTTGGAAGAGCAGGAACTTGGATTGACAGGTGAGAGTGCTGAGCCCTGCGGCTCCTTTACCTCCATGCATGATGCCTGGCTTAATGTCGAGGGTGTGGGAGCATCTGCTGGGATGAATCCTCTTGGCTCTTGCCTCTGCTACCCACCTATATGGCTCAGTTTCCTGCTGCTTCCTCAGTTTACCTCTCGTGACAAACCAGCCCTATATACACTTGGCTGGGGCCTCTAATGAGGAAACACAGATTATTTTTACAACTGTATGAGGTTCCTGTTATTACATCATTTTCTTCATCCTGAAAGTTATTTTCTGTTTTAAAAGAAATCTACCTCTCTTAGAGCCCTGGTGACCCTGAGTACCATGCCAGGGGTGGGTTCATGGCTCTTGCAGGACCATGACCAGGGCTCTCCTGAGTTGGGGGTGCCTGACAGCTGCACCCCTCTGGGTGGTACTTGCTTGCTGGCTGGTTCCACTGGTGTCTTCTGAGGTGGCCCTGCCCCTAGGCTTCCCTGGTGTCGAGGTGTCTAGTTACTGACCTGCAGACTTATGGCCAGTGGCTCTGTGGCAGAAACCCTGCCTGCCCTTGTTCACTCAGCCTCCCTCCTCCTACCAGGTCCCAGGTCGCTGGCAGGCTCAGCGCCCGTCACCATCCCGGGCTCCCTGCCCCGCTCGCCATCCCTGCACTCGTCCTCATCCCTGTCCACCTCCCCACTCAGCTCGCTCTCTCAGTCCCTGTCGGGGCCACTCGTCTCCTCGGCTATGACGCCCCCCCAGCAGCCACCACCCCTCCGGTCGGAGCCGGCTACGCTGGCCTCTGCAGCCTCATCTTACAGCTCTTTAGGTGCGTGCCTCGGCGTGGGTCCCTCCCCGCCGGCTCTGGGTCCTGAAACAAGTCCTGTACAATCTAGTCTTGGGTATCCCTGAGTGCAAGGCTTCTCTCTTTCATAGTTCTATCTTGAGAGGCACCACCCCCCAGCCTATGTGGCATAGATGAGTGGACAGATGTGGTAGACATGTCTACCACAGGACAGCGGGCTATCCACAGCTGCCATTTCCACAGCGCTCCAGACTATGACTTCTTGTTTGGAAGCTCACTCAGGGCTCTGGGTAGGGCATACATGGAGCTATTTTAGGGTCCTCATAGGTACAGTGTCTAGAATTCATTGATGATACAGGCTGAGGGAGCTGGTATGACAGGTCAGTAGGACTCTGTCCTTCTGCTCTCATATTTTCCCTCAGAGGCTGTCCACATCTTCCATAACCTGTGACATTTAGATATGTGCCCATCTCCAGATGGGTCTGCATTAACTGATAGTTAACATATATAGGTAACCTCAGAGCTCTTCTGAACCTCCAGGGTCTGCTATATCATGAGAACCACTAGGGCTAGGAATTCTAAGCCTCTGTTTCTGTTCACACACTGATCCTCCTGAGCCAGCTGGTCCTCATTTTGGAGCTGAGTCTTTAGCAGCCATGAGCAAGTGATTTACAGGGTACCAAGGTGGGTGGCCAGGGGAGGGGCAGAAATACCTGCAGACATCGCAGGCCTTACGTTCAGCATGGGCTGTATCATCACTCTCTCTCCTAAACTCAGGTTTGAACGGTGTCCCTGGGAGCATCTGGGACTTTGTTTCTGGCAGCTTCTCTCCTAGCCCATCCCCCATTCTGAACTCTGGCCCTTCGGCGGCGTCCTCAAGCGCAAGTCCAAACAGTGCTGAGCTGGCCCGGGTCAGGCGGCAGCTAGATGAAGCCAAAAGAAAGATCAGGCAGTGGGAAGAGTCCTGGCAGCAAGTGAAGCAGGTAAGAATGCGGGCAGGGAGGGGCTGGACTTGTAGGTGAGGGAAGAAAAGGGTTTGTTTGTATACACAGGCAGGGCAGGTAAGCATGTGGAAGGCTAGATCTGGCTGCCTCCTGCATGATATCTTGGGTTTCAGGCCTGTGATGCCTGGCAGAGAGAGGCTCAGGAGGCCAAGGAGAGAGCCCGTGTAGCGGACAGTGATCGTCAGCTAGCCCTGCAGAGGAAGGAGGAGGTGGAGGCCCAGGTGAAGCAGCTGCAGGAAGAACTAGAGGGCCTGGGTCTGTCCTCACTGCCGGGGCTAAGGAGCTTGGGTGATATCAACGACATCCCTCTCCCCAAGCTGCATTCCCTGCAGAGCCAGCTGCGCCTGGACCTGGAGGCCGTGGATGGGGTGAGTCCTACTGGGTAGCGGCTGTCACTTTAGGGGAGGGGCCTGAGACCTGACCAGACACTGCTTCTCCTTATTCCTGGCTCCTTGCATGGGCTCTGGTTGATGTCTCTTGTGTGTGTCCCATTGACCACAGCCAAGGTTCAACTACCACATACACTTTGTCTCCAAAATGCAGTCTCCTGGGTTCTGGCCACCCTCAGCGATGGGATCCCAGTTAGCATCCATTGTGGTTTTCCAGCTACTAGCCTTACATGGCTAGAGCTGCTTTGCTTCAGGACCCAGCTCTCTGACAGGAATAGGGATGTCTCAAAGGAAAGTGTCTTCTACTGACTACTCTCCCCTGTGGGTCTCTGGTCAAGTGTCCACCCCAGGCCTGACACTCAAATTTGTATGACACTGCTGTTGTAGCTGGTGGCCCATTGTCCTGGGACAGTTAGTCATTTGCTTGGCCTTACTTGGTGTGACTTGTGCCAGCCTGATGCCTTGGCCTGCCTAGGGGGCCGGTAAGGGAATGAAGAAAAGACAAACACCGAAGAAACCCACACGCAGACAGAAAAGCTGGGGCAGGTAGACCATGTGTGCTCTGATGGAGCTGAACCTACACCAAAGCAACCTGGGACCTTAGCGTGTTTATTACCCGCAGCACGAAGGAGGCAGCAGGGAGTCGGTTTGTGTGGGTAGGAGTCTGCAGGTGAGCAGTCTCAAGGAGGAAGAAGCTGTGTGCAGTTGCTCTCCTTTGCACCTGTTAGTCAAATGTTTTTAAACACTCGTACTTGGACCAAAGGGAGCTTTGCCAATTTCAAGCCTGACCTCTTCGGAAGGCTTTGCCAAGTTCCCATGGGTCTGAGGCATTATCCCTCCTTGATATGGTCATGTCGGTGGCAGCTGTACACATTTACTCAGGACTTTGTTTGCTCTTTACACATTCACTCAAGGCCTTCTTTGCTTCCCACACTCTCACTACCCACCTCTTCCCTACAGGTGATCTTCCAACTTCGTGCCAAACAGTGTGTGGCCTGCCAGGAGAGGGCCCATGGCACTGTCCTCCAGTCCTGCCAGCACCGTGTCTTGTGTGAGCTGTGTGCAGCCAGTACCCCTGAGTGCCCCTACTGCAAGGGCCAGCCCCTCCCATGGTGACCAGAGCCAGACCTGTTCCTTCCCTGGTGAGCAGTGCAAAAGCCTCAGCATGCCATGTGCCACGACAGTGTCGAAACTTGCCTCCAGTGCCACCCACACCAGGATGTGAGTTCATGCCCACTCTCCAACAGCCTTTCATATTACTTTTTCTTCCCTACCATGTCATGCCATGGTATCAGAGCATTCTTAGAAAATTTCTGAAGCACCACCAAACCCACCGCCTGTCCCCTGGGCAGGTGGCATGTTTTTGGTGTCCCCAGTCCTGACACTGCTATGGCCAGGCCAGTGGGAGGTCAAGCCTTGTCAAAGCACTTTGTAAACCGAGGAATTTAATTAGACATTATAAATTGTATAAGCTGCTTTCTAGGTCCATGTTTTTTAATATGCGATAACATGAAGCTTTATAAGTGTACTGTGAACTTGAAGTTTCCTATCAGTTTGTTGTTAACTCATAGTAATAGTAACTATGTTAGATTTCATATTCTGAAACTACTTAGGAAATGAACGTTTATCTAGTAGTGAAGAAGACCTAGGATTTTTACATTTTAAAATTAAGTGCAAACAAATAGTATTTATAAGCAGAGAGTGGTTATTGAGAGACACATATACATTTAGATGTTCTTAATTTTATGAAAGGAACTAATTTTCCTAAACATGTGCAGGTGCACATGTAGATGGAGTTTTATATTCCAGTATCACAGAGTGATATCCAGAGCTCTGTCATGCACTTATGTGATCCGTGGCCACTTCCAAGTGCCTGTGCCTTGCAAAAGAAGTGAAGGAATTGGTTCATTTGGTTTTTTTCTTCTCCCTTGAAAGACATTTTCATGCTAATGAAAAATGCAGCAAAAGAATCAGGCATTCAGAGGAGCCCAAGATCTACTCGGGAAGGAGCTGTTCTGATGTCCTGTCTAATGGCAACGGTGCTTTGTACCCCGAGTCGCCTGGGGCACCCTAGCTTGTGCTGAACAGAGGGCCTGTGAGCGTGAGACTGCTGCTCCTGTGACCACCCTCACTCATCTCTAGCTGATCCAGAGAGTCTGTGACAGTTTTAGCAGCCATCTGGTACCTGAGCTGTGCGGCTAGTTACTATCAGAATCCATCCCATGACCAGCAATCCCAGCTCTGCTGCAGCTCACCCGTCAGCTTTCAAGGTGAAGACAGTGCCCCTCACAGCTTGGTCTCAGGCCTATGGCAAAAATTCTTCTGAGAATGTGTCTAGGATGATGACTTCAGCCTTCTACAGTAAAGACTGGGACTGTTCCTGAAAATCTAGGGAGGAGACATTTGTCCAGGCAACCCCTGCCCTTGGTGGCAGACATAGGCAGGGCAAGTATCCTACCTGCAGGTCCTGCCCAGGCCTAGGAGTGGTTCTCCTCTCGCACGGCTTTGCCAAAGACTTTCAATAGCATTTTTAAGTGCACAGTGACTAGGTCAAACGTTTTTATCAGTGACCAAATTAGAATGTATTTAATATAGTAGGAGATTTAAAAACATTTTTTAATATAAGACAGACTGGTAGAAGAGCTCTATCATTTTAAAGGAAGTGGATCCTCAACATTCCGCAGCTAGCCCACTACTTAATAAGGTAACTATTGACCTGGTATTAGTGACTATTTTGTTTTTAATTATAGTGATAATGATTTATTAGCTCAGTACCTAGATCATGTGTATCTTGTGCTGTTACTATGGTTTAAGATCGTTTATTTTTATTCATATTTATGCACTTGTTTCCCATATTGGCCATTGGTCTCTGTGGTAACAGGACAATGTTTATGATTGATATCTCATCTGGACATTTTCAAGCTGTAACAGTTACAAGCATTAAGCTTTAGATTGTGTGTAAGCTACTCTGGTTAACTCCTCCTGGGCTAACATTCCAGGCTGGTGCTGTAGCAGTTGCAGGACTGCTGTGTGATGGCTGGAGAGATAGGAGGCAGTGCCCACTGGGTCCCCTCCTGCCCAGGGAGCTTTCTTAGCATCTCTCTTCTGGAATCAGACTGGGCTCTGAGGACAGGTGTGCAGGGGGCAGACCAAAGAAGGGGCCATTTCTCCATTCATCCCAGGCCTCCTGTGAGCTAAGACTCCTGGAATCTACTGTGGGTGGGAAGGCCCAAGGAGGGGAGAGGTGGGCTAAGGCCCATATGTGGGTAATGGAGATGAGGCCATGGGTCTAGGAACTGGGGCTCACCATTGTCCTGTTGCCTATTGTCTTTTAACTCTCTAGTGTTAAATATTAACAGTAAATGATGGTGTCAAAGTTTTGTGTACCTGGTTGGCAAACTTTATCCCAGTATGGATGCGCATGTGGATTAACTTATGGAAGCCTTTGTGTGCATTTGTTTTCAGAAATTAGTTGAGAATGTTATGTGAATGGAATCTTCTTAGCCCAGAAGGTCATATTTATAATACATACCCATTTACTTAGTGAATTGTTTAAAGTTGTTAACATTTGTTTAAATTTTTTTACTATAGCATTTATGCAATGGTTTACAGAATTCATGGAGTTATTTTTTATCAGTATGAGATTAATTAAAACTTTCAAATTTATTCTGTCTGGGTCTTTGGGCACAACAAAGGCTGGCCAGCAGGTCCCTATGTCTGTCAGTGACCCTGCCTGGCCTAGAAGATGCCAAAAAGAAGCCACGTGCCACGTCTTCACTACACCAGTTTTGTGAACCGCAATGAGACCATACCTGGTCTCTCTGTGAAAGGACAATTGAGGCTGAGGGTGGTTTTTTTTTTTTTTTTTTTTTTTTTTTTTTTTTTTTTTTTTTTTTTTTTTTTTTTTTTTTTTTTTTTTTTTTTTTTTTTTTTTTTTTTTTTTTTTTAAACTTTATTTATTTATTATTTTATTTATTTGCCTTGGTGTTTGCCTGGAACTGGAACTACAGACAGTTGTTAGCTGCCATGTGGGTGCTGGGAATTGAACCCGGGTCCTCTGGAAGAGCAGACGGTGCTCTTAACCGCTGAGCCATCTCTCCAGCCCCCTGAGGGTGTTTTTATTCTCTATCTCTCATGGCCAGCTGGATCACAGGATGTTCCCCCGTAGTCCTGGGTCACCCCGCAGCTGCTCAGAGGTCGCACTTATAGAGAGTCGCTGTCCCAAGTGCTCAGAGTAGGTGGTTTCTGCCAGAAAAGGTGGCAAGTGAGGATCTGCCCCCCATTGCTGCAGGCCCCAGGGTGGCTGGCAGCTGACCAGGGCAGGCAGACCAACCTGTGGGCTGAGTGTGGGGAATTCCATGCTGGTCCAGCAGATTGGTCAGTCTTCGTACCTCCTGGGACAGTTCTGAATGTGCCTGGACAAGAATGCCAGCCTGGTCAAACCCTGGTGGCCTACCAGCGACTAGGGACCCTGTAACTTTCCCTGGGTCCCCAGACTCTACCTTTCTACAGTTGTCCAGGGTCTCAAGCCCCAGACCCTTGGAACCTCCTGCCTGCTGGGTGGGATGGGTTTCTCCTGGGACCTTTAAGTAGCCAGCATCCTCAAAAAGCACCCTCAGCAACTTCTCATAACCCTGAAGGTGGAGGAGACAGAAGGAGTGCCTGGCAGATTAGGCAAGGGGACACCCGCAGACGGTGCACCCACCTGCAGTGTGATCAGTTCATCTGCCAGGTTCTGTTCTATCTGGTCCCAGCGCTGCTGCAGGGCCTCCGGCAGGGTTGGATACACTACAAACCAATAGGAACCAAACATTGCAGAGCCTCCTACCTACTCTCCCCCACTTTCCTGGACCCAGCCTTACCCAAAAGCCTACCTAACAAGGAGTGGGGATGGCAGACAAGGGGGGTCTCAAATGTCAGTGCATACACACAGGTGCTTGGCTCAGACACATGGGCCAGTCGGTTGATCTTTCCACAGGTGAGCTCCACCTGGGAAAAGAATCTCAGTGGCTGGGGGGGGGGGGTAGCTCTCTACCACCTACATCTCCTACAGATCTCACCTTGCTCTGCCTGCTCCGGGAGTGGCACGAGTCCCCATCTGTCATCCACATGCCCTTGAAGGTATTGTTGGTGATTTCCCATTCATGCCAGATGCTGGGAGAAAGAGGGATGGTAAAGCAGTGCTGTGGAGGCCTAGGAAGCAGACTTAGCATTGCTGCCCTAGCTCAGCTTACCCAAGGATACCACTGTAGGCATTCCAGCGGAAGGTCTGCTCATGCTGGGTCACGTTGTGGAAAGGGCAGAACTCATACTTGTACCTGGAGGCACAGGAGCATGAGGAGCTCTGCAGGCCACGCCCACTCCACCCACCAGCCTGGCACTCACGTCGACTCCACTAGGCTGAAGCACTTGCCAGCAAGTTTGAAGAGATGCAGGGGCCCTGGAGGAGAACGTCATAGCAGTTCAACTTAGTGTAAACCTCAGCTACCCCTAAAACTAGAAGCTAAGGTAGGCGGGAGGGCACTAACTAGTTAACCATCAAGGCCAGAAAGCACCAAGCTCCTTTCCCTGTGGGATCAGGAATGGTCAGATGCTGGCTGACCTAACCCCTAAGACTAACAAACCCATCTGCAGATCACAGAACTGGTTGTCTGTGGGAAGACTCCCATGTCTGTTTCTGTGGAGGGGGCCCTCAGTGTCTGTCTAGGCTGCTCCTCATAATCTGGAACTCAGTTGTAGACTTGAACCACAGACCTACTGGCAAGACCATCCACTAGCCAAGAATGGTCCACTAGGGGTATGTGTATACATGTATGCACACATGCTAGTGAGATCTGAGGAAGTTACAGCAATAGCCATTTGGCAGCCTTAGGAAAACAGAAGGACTGACTAGGGGCTGCAGAGATGGCTCAGAGTAAAGGGCACTGGCTGCTCCACCAAGGTCCTGAGTTCAATTCCCAGCACCCACATGGCAGCCCACAACTTTCTGTGGCTCCAGTTTTAGGGGACTTGACACATTCAAACAGACAAACATGCAGGCAAAACACAAATGTTCATAAAAAAAAATTTAAAAATCCTTAAGTCAACAGGGAATTCCATATCCAAGAAAACCGTCCTTCAAATATGAGAAGGCTAGTGAGACTGTTACAGGTTTAGAACATTGCCACACATGCTTGTTACATCTTGCTAAGTCCACTTTAAACATATAATAGGTGTCTTTTCTAAAAAAAACTGCTAGTCTCTGAGCTGGGAATTACAGTGCACACGTTAAATCCCAACATTGAGGAGACAGAGGCAGAGGCAGGCAGGTTTCTGAGGTCCAGGTCAGCAAGAGTGTCAGAACAAAACAAAAACCCTGCCACTCTCTGCCTACTGAGTAGAGGGCTTACTCTATTTACATTTAAAGTAACCAGGCAGTGACAGGTGTGCGCCTTTGCTGCTTTAAGTCCGTTTCATCAGTGTTTGCTTTTAAGCAGACAGGAGTTGTCCTGTTACCCAGACTGGTCCTAAAATCCTTTGTTATCCAGTATCTGGGACTATGGGTACATAACACTGTGCCTGATTCCTCCTGAATATGTAACCCAGTGACCACACATACTATGTGAGTGCTTGTTTGCTTTTTTATTATTGTTTTGGTTTTTTGAGACACAGTTTTCTCTGTGAAGCCCTGGCTGTCCTGGAATATGCTCTACAGACCAGGCTGGCCTCAAACTCTGCCTCCTGAGCTGGAGTTACAGGCATGTGCTACCACTGCCTGGCTACATCCAGCTCTGGGCCTAACTTTCAGTAACAAGTTCTGATTTTTTGTCTTTTTTTTTTTTTTTAAGATTTATTGCTTGGTGGTAGTGCATGCCTCTAGCCCCAGCATTTGGGAGGCAAAGGCATGCAGATCTTGTGAGTTCCAGGCCAGCCAGGGCTACATAGTGAGACCTTGTCTCAAAAATTAAAAAAAAAAAAAAGGAAACCAAACCTAAGCACAAACCCATATAGAAAGGACTGCTGTAGAGCTACCGCAGGTCCAGCTTTGTAATCCATGTTTCTGATTACATGCTCAAACTGGCTGCTCACTAACCCAGATGTACAGTCACTTCTTATGCAGTGATTTTTTTCATTGCAGCCTTGGCAGCCAAAGCCATAGCATGGGTCTTTCTTATCCTTGTCACTCTAGCTACTTTATAAGAAAGAGGTTTCCCTGTCTTTACCCAGCTACTATGTGTCCTCTCAATTCAGGCTGAGTGGTTTCACTTGGCATTTCTGCTAGGGCAGGTTTATTGATTCTCCTGCAGGTTTTGTTATTTAGAAAAATACCTGCCTTTTTGAGGGAGTATGCTAGGGACTTAACCTACAGTCTTGAGCATATATTCTGGAATTCTAGTACCTTATGGCTTCTCCTAAGAAATGCACCTTAGTTCTGAGGTCAGACAGGCTGAAGTGAAGGAGTGGGACAGACACACTGTATGAGCTGTGTGAGAAAAAAAGAACAAAAGTTGGTTCTCTGAAAAGATCAACAATCTTGATACTTGAGAAGCTGAGAGAATCTGAGTGCGATGGTTTCATGCCTGTAATCCCAGCACTGAGTAATGGGGAGATGGCTTATTCAGGAAAGTGTCTACTGTGCAAGCATGAGGATCCAGTGTGGGTCCTCTGCAATCACATAAAAAGCTGGACACCTATTGTCACAGTGCTGGAGGGCAGAGATGGGGTGTGTGCATCTCTGGGCTTGCCGGCCAACTAGCCTAGCTGAATCCTTGTACTGTGAATTCAGTGAGAGGCCCTGACTCTCAATAATTTGTGACGCAATAGAGGGAGACACCCAACTTTGACCTCTGGCTTCCACACAGGGATGCACACACATACAGAACACAGAAAGTAAAAACAAGGGGAGTAGAGAGATAGCTTGGTGGTTATGAGCACTTGTTGCTCTTGTAAAGGATCCAGGTTCAGTTCTCAGCACCCACATGGTGGCTCACAACTGGCTGTAACTCCAGTTCTAGGAGATCCAATGCCTTCTGAACTCAACAGGCATTCCACACAATATGATACACAGACATACATGCAAGCAAAACACTCATATATGTAAAGTTTAGGTTAAAAAAAAAAATGAAATAGGCAAACCTGTGACTAAACTGACCAGGAAAAGCAAAAGCTCAAATAATTAGAACCAGAAATGAAAGTTGGGCATTTGCTACCATTTTTACAGAAATAAAAAGGATTATGAGTCACTATGAACCAGCAAATTGATTATAAAACCAACAAATTGACGCAGATGAAACTGACAAGTTTCTCCAAAATACAGGATGTGCCAAGAATGGATGTGAGGAAACAGCAAATGTGAATGAGTACACCTGTGAAATTAGTAAGGCATTTGAATACAACCTGTCTCCTAGGCTGAATAACCCTCCAACCAAGTAGGTCTCCCTCCCCTCTCTCCCCATCTCTCCATTCTCTCTCCTGCCAAGACTGCTGTGTACAAGGCTACCATGTAGCCCAGGCCTGGTCCTGAACTACTGATCCTCTTCCTTCAGCCTCCCAAGTGCTGGGATTATACTCTTGTGACAGCCTATGCACCCTCTCTATATCTTTCCTTTTTCTTTCCAATATTACTCTATTAAAAATAAACACATTTGCAGTATTGGGTTCCTGGCAATACCTGGCCTCTCCTCCTAGCCAACCAAGAAGCTACAAGCTAGTTTGGCAGGGCTGGCAAAATCCACATTTTAATGCCACCTCCTCACATACGTGTGTGCTCACAATGTGATGATGATAGGTCTTTCACTCCCTTAGATTACATAGGGCTAAACACACCTGGAGTGGACTCTTCACGCCCAACACTCCTGCAACTCCTAATCAGTCTAAGTGCCTGTGAGAAGTGGACATTATGATCACAAGTCAGGAGCCAATTTAAGTCTACACATGGAAAACTCCGTCCTAAAAACACAGAAGCTAGGGATGGGGGTTGCAATTCCAGTATATACTCTCTGGCACTTAAACATTCACGGGTTGACAACGAATGCATGAGCCTCCAGCAAATATATTATCGGGGTCCTTCATTAAGGCACCCTATCCTGCAGCCCCTCACCCTCCAGCCCAGGGATTTCTCGCCCCCCTCGGTCAGCACCTCGGTCAGCTCCACACTCCCTCCCGCGCTTACCCGACACAGGCGAAGGCTCTCTCTTAGGCTGAAGGCGATTTGCCTGGGGCAGGAACGGGTTATTCAGCCTAGAAAACAGAAGGTCAGGGGGGTCCGGTCACGCCCGGCCCCCAAGCCGCCGGACCGCGAGACTCACCCGAATGTGTTGGGTTCCTCCACCACCTTCATCTTCCCGGCACGTGCCGGCGCGGGCCCTGCGGAGAACAAGGCGATGAGCGGGGAGCAGAGGCGCGGGCGCCGCCGGCGTGCCGAGGGGGGTTTGCGCGCGGAGCCACTGACCGCGAGCCGCGAGCCCCAGCAACATCACGAAGCTGGCCAGCCTCACCGCCATGGCTCCGGGGTCCTGCAGTCACGTGAGCGACAGCAGGAAGTACCTGCTCTCAGAACCGGAAGTGGTGCGAGCGCGCACGCGCACAGTGCTCGAACAAACCCGGTGGCTGAGGCTCTTATCTGAAACGATGGGCCGCAGGAAGGCTGCACGCGGGTCCAGGACGGAGAGCGGGCGTGGTCGGCGTCCCTCAGGCCGCTCTCTGGATGCTTTCGCTGAGGAGGTGGGCGCTGCGCTGCGCGGTGAGTTTGGAGCTAGGAGAGCAGCGGGTCGGGTTTGGAAGCAGGCGCTGAGAATCCGACCTTCTCTCTCTGTCTCCGCAGCATCCGTACAGCCTGAGACGGCGGAGGGCCAGGACAGCCCGGGCCCTGCAGCGCTGCCTTGTGCCCTGGCCATGTGGGAGCTTGGCCACTGCGATCCCCGGCGCTGCACGGGCCGTAAACTGGCCCGCCTGGGTCTAGTACGCTGCCTGCGCCTAAGCCAAAGATTTGGCGGTCTTGTGCTCAGTCCCATAGGCACTCAGTACGTGTCTCCTGCAGACAGGTAAGCACTGGAGGCCGAGGGGGCCGGGGAGGGGTCCGAGTGCCCTCCCCATTATCTTGTCTTTGTTGAACTGCCCCCTATGGAGGGTATCATTTTCTTCAAGCCTGGTCCTGGATGTCCACGCCTTTCACACAGCTAGGTTATATCTAATTTTTCATAGAGCGAGGTTTAGAATGTAGAAGAGTCTAGGGAAGAAAGTTAAATGAGCATTGTCCAATTACCCCCCCAGCAGTTAGTTGCCTCTAAGCTTGGCAGTGAGGGCTCTGTGTACCACTGCAATAAACCGGTTTGGAAAGACCAAAATAGCTCACGAATAGTGAAGCCGGTCTCCAAGAACACGGCTTACCTGGAGCCCCTGAACCTACCCTACACTCTCTGGCAGACAGCTGGTGGCACAGTCAGGGGTCGCTGTCATAGACTGCTCCTGGGCCAGACTGGATGAAACACCCTTTGGGAAGATGCGGGGGAGCCATTTGCGGCTCCTGCCCTACCTCCTGGCTGCCAACCCTGTAAACTATGGCCGGCCCTGCAGACTTTCCTGCGTGGAAGCTTTTGCTGCTGCTTTCTGCATTGTAGGTGAGTTTCAGGCTTAAAGAAGCCTGGCCTGGCAGTCTGGGACCTGACTGTGCCCCCAAGATTGTGATTTCTTCTGGCAGATTCCGAGCAGGGGGATGTGAGGAGACTATATCAGGAGCCATCGGGATAGTCTTTGGTGTCAGTCCCAGTGTCCACTACAGCTTTGAGCTTGTAAAGCAGAGGTAGAGGCAGCATGGGCCGCTGCCTTCCCAGGATGGTGCATGGGTCAGCACTGCCATGACAGCACTGCCCTCAGCCTTTGATCTCAGTGTCTGAAGGAATGCAGGGTTCAAGGAGAGGCCCCGATAGAGAGCCCATAAGACATAGGAGCTAGCATTGTAGGGTAATTTCTCAGCAAACTAAAGGAACGCTGGGCACTGAAGAGGTGGTGACAGCTTCCTGGGATGGCAGGAAGGGGTGATGTAACTGCTCTCTAAAGGGTCCCAGGTATATCTTGAGTTTCTGTTCTGCCAGGCTTTTCAGATCTTGCTGTCATTTTGCTTCAGAAGTTTAAGTGGGGCAAGGGCTTCCTGGACCTGAACCAGCGGCTTCTGGATAAGTATGCAGCCTGCCGGGGCCCAGAGGAAGTGCTGCAGGTGGAACAGGAGTACTTGGCTAGCACCAAGGACACCGCTGAGGAGGAGGAGATTGGTGAGGCCTGACATGGTTGGGAGCCCCGGGGAAGTTGTGAAGTCCCTGCGGGTCCTTTGGAGCCTGAGCCACCAGTTTGGCTTCACCTGAACTCACTTACGAGGTCACCTTCCTCTCCACGTTCAGATCCTTTTGATGTGGACTCCGGACGAGAATTTGCAAACCTCAACAGGCCTGTGGCCAGGACCAGGTAGGTCCTGTGGATCCACACTAAGTGATGACTCAAACCTAATGTGCTTCTGGAGCCTTGGCCCAGAGTCTCCTGCCTTGTGGGTGTGGCTTTCCGGTGATCACAACGTGTAAAGCAGCTGTCTGCTGGAGGGGGTTGGGCTCAGAGTATCCCCTGCTTGAGGGCCTCTATGGGGGAATGTCACAGGGAAGGTAACTTTGTACTGGCCTATGTCTGTCCCACGGTACATCCCTCCCTTCCAGGCTGCCTGTGGATATGGATGACGCCGATGAGTCTGAGGAGCACAGTCAGGATTCTGAGGAGGACAGTGAGGATTCTGAGGAGGACAGTGATGAGTCTGAGGAGGACAGTGATGAGTCTGAGGAGCACAGTAATGAGTCTGAAGAGCAAGGAGCTGCTGCTAAGGGAGGAGGCAGCAGCTGCTCTCGAGGGGTAGAGACTGAACAAAAGGCTCAGGACAGAGACCCCACTGAACTCTGGGAAGAAATCAAGAGACAGCAGAGAGACTAAAGGTTGCAAACACAAACATTATTGAAGCTGGTGTGCATTAGTCCAGAAGTGGCGGTGGGATCTGGGGTGGACAGGCTTGTGGGTCAGAGTCCTGCCTTAGAGCTCTTAATAAAGCATAGGGGCCTCCCTATTTGCATTCTGTTGCTTTGTACTTGGCTAAGGGTGGGGACGTCTAGCTGGGTGGATCTGGGCTATGGAGTAAGTCTGGGATGGTCACATGACCAGCTGGCCAGAGAGCCCTTAGTCCTGATCTCCATCTGTGGGCACTGTCCCTTTTCTCATGGCGACTATGGGAGAAACACTCCTGGGCCCAGGAGCCAGGCAGGGACCAGAACACAAGCAGTCCCCAGCTGCCCCCTCTCACCTGCTGTGGGTAGAGCATCTCGATCATGAGAGCGAGCCAGTAGGCAGTAGAAATGCCAACTTTCGCCCTCTACCTGGGTCCCTGGCAGCTGCTAACCTCCCCTTGTTCCCTGGCCCTCTTCCCTCTGCCAATGGAGACTGTCCTGGGGGAACAGGGTGGGGACTCCTCTGTGAGGCTTCCCCTGGGGCACTGCTGTTGTCAGACAAATCTCACAAACACTGGCCTCCATTCCTGGCACCCGTGCCCTCCACTCCCACAAATGTCTCCAGACACTACCTAATGGCCTCTAGAAGGCAGAGTCCACTACATATGACCACTGTTCCCAGGAGGAGAGCCTGCTACGGTCAGGTCCCATCCAGCCTGCTCTGCGTCCATGGGCAGATGCTGGCCAGGTCCCTCTGAGTTGGCTGACCATGTTCAAGGTGGGGCATGCTGGGGCACAAAGGGTTCACAGCACACACCAAAAGACATAGCCAGACAGAAGCCACAGGGTTCAACCAGAGCAGCAGGTCACATGGTGAGGGAGGGCCCCACAGGGAAGTGGGGAGGGCCAGCCTGTGACCATCCCATCGGGGTGCTCAGAGGTCAGCCTCCATGCACTTCTCCAGCTCCTTGAGTTTCTTGACAAACTCCTGTGCCTCTTTGTTGCCGCGCGCCTCTAGCATCCGCAAGGCAGACCTCACTGTAGGTGGATATGTGGGTCAGCATGAGGAAGCCAGCTTGGGCCAGGCCCACCACCCTCCGCCCATGGACTCTCACTCACCCTGAGCTCTGGGCCTGCGCAGCTGTAGTGTGATGGGCTGCCCGGGCCTCATGCCCCCTCCCACGTGTGGCCTTGCAACGCCACTGACACCACCTAGGCCAAGGGCTGCCTCCCCAGCAAAGTCATTGGTGGACAGCCAGTCGTGGTCCATCACGGTGAACAGCACACAGGCCCCGCGGCGGCGGCACGCCTCTGCAGGCACAGAGCTGTGGACAGGGCAGTCAGAAGCCTGCTGGAGCCATACGGTACAGCATGGGGCACAGCAGGCCAGGAGAGCACTCACAAGTGGAAGAGCTCATCATACACCGGGTGCAGCGTCCGGGCTTTGACCTGGGTCCTCTGGCTGCGGACCAGTGGGAAGAGGTGTGGTGGGCCAAGTTCCACAATCACAAAGGGGTCACTCAGACCTAGAAGATAACAAGGTGAGGCAAATGTTCCCCTGGCCCCCCACCCCAGCCGCTGCTGCTGCGCCTCACCATTGGCATCCAAGGGCAGTAGATCTGCTGCGTGTAGCACCTCCACAGCTAGCCGCTGCTCAGCTGCCTCATAATGGCATCGGACAGTCAGGCGCCCAAACCGGTTCTGTTCCAGAGACCTCTGTGGGAAAGGCCAGTGAATAAAGCTGGGTCTCAGTGCGGACAGACGTGTGAGGGAATGACAGTCCCACCTGCTTGAGCTTGTCCAGGTAAAACTGCTCGATGCACTCTCTGGTGGAGCATCTGTGTAGCCTCAGCTCCTCCTCCAGCCTCTGAGGGAGAGAGGCCGGCACTAGTCACTCTGGGCCCTGGCCAGGGCCTGGCAGAGTCATCCAAGCTGCCATCTGGTTTCTTCAGCTCTACAGCACAGTGGGCTGAACTTGCTCCTGTGGAAGGCTCCGCTCACCTTGTAGCTTCCGTCCCTCAGGTTCTCCAGGGGCAGCCCCTGGCCTTCAGCATGGAAGAAACTGACCAGAGCCTACAACAGGGTTCAAAGAAGAGGGCTTGTCAGAGGGCTGGCCTGTGCTAAAGGCTTGGGAAGCTCTGGGTCTTAGAGGCTGAGCAAAGCTGCTTCTCAAATCTGAGGCACCTCAGGCATCCCCAGGAGGCCTGGGAAATGCCGGGACCTGAGGCCAGACAGCTGTGGGAGCAGGCATATGGGCTGTAGGGAAGAAGAGCTGCCGGCAGATCTGTGGAGTACGCGGGCAGATTTAGTGTCTGTCCTATAGGGACAGCAGGGAGAGGGCCCTGGGGAGATGGGCCTGGGAGTTCCTTTCCACCCTACCTCGAGCGTGAAGTGGAAGCGCCCGTAGAAGTCGGCAGAGACATCTCTGTTTGCACTCAAGGCCTGCAGAATGGCCTGAAGAAGCAGCTCCCACAGGGCCTCCAGCACCCTGGAGAGACACCACCTGGGTGACTCCCTGGGCCAGCAAGCACCCCACCTACCCCACCACCTAGCTGGTACCTGCTCAGGTTCTCCTTCACCAGTGAGTCATTCAGCAGGGCCAGCTTTTCGTCTAGGTATTTCAGGAGTGGGGCTACAGCCTGTAGGCAGCAGTCCTCAGGGCCAGCCGAACTGGACTTCAGCCTGGCCCTGGCATATCCCTTCCACTTACCTCATCATTCTGAATCGAGTCGGGGGACAGACTGATGTGTTGTACATACTTTCGGATGTCCGCCACCATCTGAGAGAGGGGTGGTGCTCAGAACAAGAGTAGGGATTCAAATATAGTCCCTACATAGGTACAAGTCCCGGGCACCACCTCTCTGCCCACCTTGGAAGTCAGATGCGCTGTCACGGTGTGGGCCTCCCGCTGGAGATCTTCATCCAGGGCCTGTATGCAGCTGAGTAGAGGGCGAGGGAGCACTCCCTCCAGCCCACTGGCCCCTTCAGGCCATGCCAGGCCTCTTAGGGCCTGCCCTGAGGCTCTCCGCACCATCTCTACGTTGTTGAGCACCACACAGAGCTGGGAAGGTACAGCGGAAGGCAGCTGGGCAGCTGCCAAGGGAGGGGGAGGGTGACCCCACCCAGCCATCTGCCTGCCTCAGCTGACATCCAGCCGCTCACCTGCTCGCTCACTGCCTCACCAGCAGCCCCTGGCTGGGTGTCCACTTTCTTCCTCAGCAGCTCCGTGTAGAAGACAGACGCCTCACACATGTCCTGGAGCAGAGACGGGCTGGGAGCTTGGGACCCTGCCCCTGCCCCATCTTCTCATCTACCCCCCACACATCCCCAGCGCATGTACCTGACTGAGCTGAGTGCCTAGCCCCTGGGCCTGGGCAGGGTCAGGCCAGGCCAGGCGGACCCAGAGTTCTTGGATGTGGCTAAAGCAGAGGCTGGCGGTGGCTGCCGAGCTGCTGTGTTTGGAAGCGGCATCCACAGGCTCCAGCTGCAGAGGCAGACGAGGGAGGGCTGATGTTGCAGGGGGACAGGGGACATGGAGCCAGCCCCATGCAGCTGAGCACACACTCACCGTGTCTACATCCACAGCTCCCTGCAGGCGCCACTTGGCCTGGTCCCTCAGCACCTGCAGCCAGAGCTTCACGGCTGGCAGAAACGGAATGTGGATGCCAGCCAGGGCTAGAGAGCGGCTTTCCCTGCGGTGAACACTTGCTCAGAGCCCATCAGGACTCACAAATCTTCACTCGCACGTCGCCAGGTTCAGAGCTAAGGGGTTACCAGATCCAGGTGCGGTACTCACCGTCCAGGGATGCAGCCCCAGAACCGCTGGGTATCTGCCAGGGTCAGATAGAGCTCAAAGAGCCCCGAGGCTACCTCTAGGTTCATCTTGGGGCTCAGCTCCTCTGTCAGTACCCATGCCTCCTCAGCCACCTGCCACAGATGGTGGGATTAGACCATTGCCAATGCAAAACTAGGGACCCTCTTAACTAGGGACGTCTCCCTGGTCTCCAGGACACACAGGCACCCAGGGTAAGGGACTCCCCCCTCACCAGACGTTCCAGCTGCCGGAAGGTAAGGGTAAAGAAGTCCACCTTAAGGATACTGCAAAAGACAGACCTCAGCCAGCTGCTTCCCACCAGCCAGCCCTACCATCCCAACCCAGGCCATTCTGGCCTAGCAGCAGCATCCAGGGGAAGGGCCTACCTGTGGAAGAGGCTGGCATAGACTCCATAGCAGGACTGTAAGTCCTCATAGATGATGTCTGCAAGTTCGACCAGCCCTGCTAGGCGCTGCGGCCCTGGCTGTAAGAAAGCCAGGCTAGGAGTGACCAGTGTACTCACCGGGTGCCCCGTGTCTCCGATCCACACCATGCAGCTTCACACCTGATCTCGAGGACTCTTGGTGTTCAGAAGCTGGTCGTACCACTCACGGTTGCCCCGCTACCGCAGCCGCCATTAAAGCAACACAGTGGATAGAAAAAAGGAGACAGATTAAGTAGCTGTGGACGGCAGGGGCCAAGGGCGCAGGGCCATGATGGGTCCAGACACACCTTGAGGGCAGCGGTGATGTCCATGCTGAGCTCTGTCTCAAAGGGGCAGATCTCGAAAGCTGGCTGGAAGAGTTCCAGCTTCTCGAGGCACCTGAAGAGGACAGTCAGCTGAGGAGACCCTCCCTCCGGCTCCCAGCCCTCCAGCCCCCTAGCCCCACACCCACTTCAGCAGCAGCTCCAAGCGGTACACAGCCGTGCTGTTGGTGGCAGGGAAGAAATCTCGGAGCTGACGCAGCAGCCTCAGCCCGAACTCCGAGAAGGCAGAAAAGCTGTCTGCTAGGCTCTCCTCCTGCAGGGAAAGGGATCTTCAGAGTCATGACAGGGACAAGATCCAAGACAGCTTTGCTGAAAAATCACTTCTCCACATATCTAGCCCATTCCCTTCCCAATTTCCTGCCCCATCTCGATTCCCACAACTCTCTTCTCACTGAACCTACAAAAACTGCCCCTGTCCCCTCTGATCCATACTGCCAACTGCTCCTGCTGTTCAGATACTCGCCACCCCAGAGGCTTTGCCCTGATCTTTGTGGCATCCTTCCAAAGTTAGTCCATTGCATCCCGCACCTCCTTACTGCACAGCACTCTGCCTCATATCATGTGTTTCATGTTTTCAGACCCTGTGAGGGCAGGTCTCTGTCCCTTGGTTCCCGATAAACTCTACCAACAGCACACAGACCTGTAGCCGCCATGTCCACACCCACCTGTTCCTGGGGCAGTGATGCTGCCTCCTCCCAGTGTGCCTGCACGTCTTCCAGCAGTCCCAGCAGGTAGCCATAGTCCAGGGTGCGTGACTGATGGTGGCGGCTGCTGACTTGCCAGTGCCTACAGGACCCAAGCTTGTGGTCTGCTCTCCCACAGTACTGTCGTTTCCCCTGCTCCACCCACTTACAGCCTTCTCAAGAGGTTCCATCCACAAGGGCCACCTGCCACTCACAGCACTGCCAGCTGCAACGGTGACAGATTGTTCTGGGCTCCGTGCAGACAAAGGACTGTGGTCCCAGGTCCGCTAATCTCACCACGCCAGCTGCTGGAGTTTGGCTGGAGAAGAAAGCCAGGGTGGACAGAGGCCAGAGAACCATTTCATTCCTGCTCTGGGCCCCTTTCTCCACTCAGCAGCCCACGGGCACCCACTACCTCCTCCACGCGGTGCTCAAACCGCAGCACACGGCTGAGGAGCAACAGGTAGGACAGGAAGCCCGAGCGTCCGCGCTGACTCATGACAGTGTCCCTCTGGAAGGCAGAACCTCAGGTCTGTCATCGGCTCTGCCTGAGCCCTCCAGGCAGGGGTACCGATGTGGCCCCCACAGCTACCCACCTGGGTAGTGATCAGCTTGAGGACCAGGTGGCAGTCTCCCTGCACACGGGAGGCACTAGAGCGTGGTTCCAGCTTAAACCAGCGGTCAGCACCTGACACAGGCACCTCCTGAGAAGAGCGGGGTGGAAAAGGGTGAGACCCGAGACTCTGTTCTTCTCCTTCCCACGCTGCCACGGAGGGCTCTGTGGTAGGATGCTTTCAAACCCCAGCAAAGAGAAAGCAAAACAAGCTCCGCTCTGGGACCATGAGGAGAAGGGAATGCTGAGTAGCCACCCAGTGTGGCTCACCTCCTCCAGCCCCAAGAGAGCAGGATGCCCTGTGGATATCACAGGACACTGCCACTGGAGATGCCCATAAGCTCTGGGGCACCCTCATGCACCCACTAAAAATTCTAATTGCCCATACACACCAAGGGGTGGGTCTATTCCATCCCTCTCCACACACCCTGACAGGGATATTGAGGCATCCCAGGAAGTCATCGGTGTGGTCCTCGGTGGGCGCTGCTGTTCCATTCGCTCGGGCCGACTTGACAATCTGTTTGAAGTATCTGGGCACAAGGTGGACAGCAGGGTGGTATCATGCTGGTGATCCTGGAAAGCCACTGACCCCTATGGCTAAGTTGCATGCACAGATCTAGGGTTATGACTCTCCACCTCGCCCCATCCCATACCTGCTCATGCCCTTCAGACCAATAACTTCATTCAGCTTCCTGCATGCTTCTGCCAGGGATACATCATCATCGTGGTCCCTGAAAGTCGAAGACTGTTTGACTGGCGTTTCCAGCCCAGTGCTGAGCTTGCCCCTCATTCTGTCCCAAACCAGAGATGCCACTTCCCCATGCTGTGCCAAGCTCAAGGTCCTCTACCAGATGTCCAGATGCAGCTGGTCTGTGTTGACATCCTCAATTTCACTGCAGAGAAGACAGGGAAATGTCTATAAAACTCCCAGGCCACATCTGGCCGGGGCTGAGGCAGGAAGATGTCTAGGAGTTACAGTAGGAACCATGTTCTCTTCACAGACTGCTGGCTCACATCTTAACCTCCACTGCTACCAGCTATACGGCCACAGAGACACCACATCTGTCTGTGGGTCCTAGCTTATTCCTTTGGAAAGTGAACACATTACCAGTCCCTCTTAAAAGTTGCCTGGGTAGCATTTGGGGAATTTGGCTAGCATCAGGATAGGAGCCTTACAACAGGAAATGCTCCTTCCAGACAGGATTCAGGGTGCTGCTCTTGACCTCGGTGACCTGGATACATTTGGCAGGCAGTGGACTGCTGCGCTTGCTGCCCTTCCGGAAGCCAAAGCGCTGCTCCTTCTGCCCACTTGACTCCTGGGGGGCACTTGAGGCCGGCAGGATGCCCAGCATGCAGTACGGGTCACTGAAGCCTGAAATGGAGCAGGTGCCTCAGCCCTTGGCTCTCATGTTCTCCACAGCTGCCAGGCTTACGTAACGGGGGCTGCCACATACCCACTCACCATTGGGGTCTTTAGCCAGAAGGTTCTTGGCACGCATGACGGAGACTTTCAGGGCATATGTGGGAGCCTGCAGACGGAAGGGCACTGGGAGACTTCACAGGCCTAAGCAGCCTCAGCATGTATGTTACAGTCCCCTTTTCCTGCCACACAGTCACACAGATACCACTGCTTGTCAGTCAGACCTGCCTGCCTGTGTATGACCTCACCTTGGCTTTCTTCACGCGTGCAATGGCCTCTGTGTGTTCTTCAGAACTGGTGCCGAACACCTGTGGGTGGCAGGCAGGTAAATAGGAACCTGGGGAGAGGCTGGTGCTGTCTCGGGAGTCTCAGGAGAGTGCACAGGAATGACTGTCCCTGTGTCCTACCACGTGGAGGGCCACTGCCCAGCTGGTGCTATGCTTCTGAGCATTCAGAGGAGCGAACAGGTGAAAGCATGGCGCAAATGGAATTGTGGTGAGCAGGACAGGGACAGGATGGTTCAGAGCACGGACCAGTGGGAAGAAAACATATCCTCGGACTACTCTGCGCTCCTCTGAGTGCCCGGCGGTCCTTTCTAGTCAAGTCTGTGTTAGCTGTCTTGCATCCTCTGCACGTGTCTGCATGTCTAAGCAGATCTCCACCCACTGTGGATATTCACCAGTGTACATTGGTGTATGCACTGTGTGTGGTCATCCAGGTGACGCCAGTGTGTGTACAGGCTCACACACACACACCTCAGTCTTCCCAGAGTGAGGTAAGGTGGGTGGGACCCAGGTGGGCGGGGCCCTGCTCACCTGCTGAAGGTAGCTTAGCAAGACCTCCTCGTCATCAACCTGGTCGGGGCCCATGGTGCCTGCCCGATGGAGGACGGTGTACAAGGCCTCCTCATAGAGCATCTCCACCTTCAGGAGACAGGCCCTGAGTTCCCAGCCACAGCAGAGCATCTCAGCTCCTGCTCCACCCTTCCCACACAGCTCTTCCCACTACTGGGTGGATCCCCAGTCTTAGAGCCTCCACCCTTGCTCACCCAACTCCCCAGCTGTCACTAGACCATGGGCCCTTCAATCCTGGAGAAAGGAGTTACAGGCACTCCCTGGGCTTAGCCAGCCATTACCTCCTCCTGGGTCAGGGCTCTCATGCCACGGTTAGAGTCCACAGGCTCAGCAGGGGCTGGCGAGCCACTGCGCAAAAGAACCTGTGAGGGAGGATTAGAGCATGAGGAGAAGGTCTGTGGTGAAGGTAGGGCCCCTTAGTCTGCAGCTGCCTCTCCACCCTCTGGGGAGATGAGAGGTGAGAGGTTTGAGGTGAGGGGTCAGAACCTAGGACAGTAGTCTGTGCTGACTGGCAGTCCCTAGACCATTTAGAAACGGAGTCCTTACCTCAGGGCATGGCAGGCCCTGTCTGCCATCCCCCTTTTTCAGGATGAGGCGCATGTGGGCGAAGAACTCCACACCATCCCCAGGTTTCCTGGAAGCAAGCCTGGGTCAGAACATGATTCAAGGGAGCGTGGAGAGATTCAAGGGGACAACCACAGTGTTCTTGGCCTTGAGCTCAGACCCTCTTGGTTCCCCAAGCAAATTGGCCCTAGACAGCAGGGCAGCTAGTGAAAAAAGACCAGGCATGCACGTCCTGCACAGTCGGCCACAGGGTACCCACCAGGCCCCTGTGGGGGGCTCCTGTGAATATGCGCCCGTGTTCTCAGGTTCCTGCTCCGTCTTACGGCGGAAGGATGGGCACACCTGCACCTGCCTGAGTACGCTGCTCTTGATGTCCAGCAAGGCTGACATGGCGGCCACCTGCAGCAAGCACATCAATTGTCCTTGGCTTCCTCACCGCACCACTGAAGCTAACAGAGAGGGACTAAAGGCCAACAGGTCTGACACGGCCTTGCATTGTGCTGAGGGGACCTTGTGGACTCTTCTGACACACTGGACAAGTGACGTAATAGCCTCTGTGTCCCTTGCACAGCGGCCCTGGGATGTGGTGACTGATACCCTCATATGGGAGTGCCAGGCACAGAGTTGGTTCTCTTTGTGTAAGTACTTCAGGGATCTCAGTAGAGACAGGTGTTTTCTGTTCCCATATCTAAGGCTGGTAGGAACCCCAGCTGAGCCCCAACCACCTAGGACAGTGTGACTGAATGTGTCTGTTTCCTGTGTCTTCACCAATACCCTGTCCAATCAGAGCCAAGACATACCACCCAGGCCTTCTTTATAGGAGGCCAAAACAGCTAGGCAGGACACTAGTCTGTGGTTTGGCCCTTATACCCATGAGTCCAGGCTAGGGTTGGCATCTGTTCCTGAGGACAGATTGTCTAGGAGGGAGCTGCTTTATGGTTCTTATATACATCTAGCACAACACAAGGGGCCAGTACCTCCTGAAGCAGAGTAATCACCCCACAATCGGTAAAAAGAACATGAAACTCGTGTGTTCCATTTGGGGAAGGCTGGAAGTGTTCAGCTGCATCCCGAAGCTCCCTGCCTATTAGTCCATTGAATCAGTTGCCTGCCTGTTGCTGTGGCAACCAAGCTATCCTGCTGTATCCTGCATCCTGCCAAAGCAGCTTGGCTGTCATCTCTAGGAGCGTGGTCTTCCAGACAGCAAATGGAGTCTAGGTCCAGGCTGACCCTGACCCTGACCCTATGGCCTCCCCTCAGCTATTCGACTCTGAACTTGAGGTTCAGGGGTGGAGATGTATGAAGTGAACATATTTGTAACCCTGGTAGGTGGATCACAGTGACAATTTTGAGACTCAATACCAGGAAGGTACCCTTCTCTTTGGGGTGACAGGCTTATGATCATCTGAGAATCTCTGCTTCTCTTATGCTTGCTGAATTACCAGACCCCACCTACCCACATTAGGAGGAAGAGCAGGAGCTTCCCACATCTGCATGATGTTCAGCAAGGGCTGTTTACTATGTAGACCCCAAGTTGAAGGGCAGTGTGGTACCTAAGATACAGTGGCCTCCCATCCGTTTCCATGACACTACCCTGTCATCCCCCACCCTGGGTCATACAACCACTTTTGGACCTGGGCCTTCCCCACACTACCCCAGAGAAGTCACCTCTCTTTCCTGAGAAGTATTATCCCCCATCCAGGCCATCTCTATCATACAGCACCCACCCCTTAGGGTCCCTTCTTGCTGGTGGCATTAACAAAATTCATATAATCTGTGCCTGCCATCCACTACAGGGCACTGGCACTCCTCTGCAGTTTTATTAGTCATAGCAAGGGGTGACGGTCACTTCCATTTCACAAAACAGGAAATGAACTCCACAGCGGGGTCTGCTCCTGGCCCAGGGTTTCAGGGGTGGTGGTCAGAGGTTGCAGAGCTTTTTTTCCATCAGGGAGCTTGTCTGTAGTGAGCTCTCCATCTTGCTCCTATTTCCACTGGCTCAACCCAGCACTCTTTGGGGGTGCTGCATTATGACTGCTTTACTCCAACCAGTTCCTATCTGGTGAGATCAGCTGCAGATTGAAAGCCAAGTGGCTCTGCACCCCAAGGGAAAGCCCCATAAACCTCTTCCTAAATGTGTTTGGGGGGGGTCCAGCAAGCTTTCCCCACACGTGGCCAGTCCTGAGGTCCCAAGAGGCTAAGCGTCATGGGCCCAGCTCCTCACTAACTAAAGGGAGAAGCTGCTCCCTCTGCACCTCAAGCCAGGAAAGCAGTTGCTTCTTGAGCTGTTGCCAAGGCAACCACCAGCTGCATCTGTGTGTGATGGGGCTACAGGGGCTTGCAGTCCCAGAGACAAATGTGACGCAGAAGCAAAGTAACCTGACAATATGGGCGCTAAAGGATGAGCCCCTGCCCTGGCTAAACAAGGTAACAGGTGTAGCTTGGGAACTTGCCCGGGGCCACCACCAGCAGGTGCAATCCTCGGATTTAAGGCTTTACTGTGCAAACACTGTATCTTCCTGATGTCCTGAGCTTGGGTCCAGATGTATCCCCCCCACCATGAGTCTGTTGCTAGGATGAGGCCAACAGCAGTATGTTAGCGCCAGTCTCCGTAAGAGTCAGCTCATCCTGATGCCCAGAAACAGCTCTTGTCCCCTTGGAAACCCCAGGCTGCCTTAGTAGCTCTTAGCTTCCCTGATCCAACAGCCCAGGCCCTGAGAGACACCTGGCAAAGAAGCCTCTGACTGTGTCCAGCCAGGGACCTCATCCTTTGCCTCTACCATCACAAGCTTGTGCGAATTTGACTACTACCCGTGGATTTCTGGAAACCTCAACCTGTAGAGGACAGCAATGAGCTATGTGCAGCAATACCCCCCAAGCCCCACCTTCTACACCAGTCTCTCGGGGGGGGGGGGCACAGCTCAGCCTGTCCTCTATTTCACTGTCTCTCTTGGGCTTGGCTAGTATGTACAGCAGGATGCCCACAGCCCTGCTCACACCCAATCACTAGGGTCAGTCATAGCTCCCAACTCTCCAATAAGAGAAGGAAGTACCAGCCAGAAAGGTCTTTCCATATGACCTGGGGGCTGAGCCAAAGCTAGTCACCTCATTCCTGTCTGTGCGGGAAAGCTGTGTAGAGGCAGAATTTAAACGGGGCTCCCACTCTGAGCCAGCCATTTGAAGACCTAGTGGCGGTGAAGCGGAGAATCTAAGAATCTAAGAGAAGCTAAGGAGAGGGCTAGAGTGGTCTTCCTAGGCTCCAACCCTAACTATAGTGCTGAGGACACCTTCAGTGCATACGGACCTCTGGAAGCAGACGGATTAATGTGATAGGACGGCTTCCTGGGCTCTCTTCTTTAGTAGCTCTGCTTTTTTCCTCTCTTCCTGGCCAGTCACCACCTGACCCCTCAGACCCTTCCCAAGTTTTTCTGGATCCCCACATCTCCCCCAGACTCAGAACCTCAAGTTCCCCTTCTCTTGTTGGACAGTGGCCAAGTCCATCTCATCTGGTCTACACAGGAGGCTTCTTGGGTGGTCGTTCCTCTGGGGTTTCCCAAAGAGGAACCCGGGGGTCTGCACTTGGGTCTCTGTAAGTGAACTAGAGCGTAGGAGGTCGGAGACCAGCAGCAGGCAGCTGGTGGATGTTCTCCATGCCCCACCCACCACAAATGGTCCACTCTTCCCAGGAGCCTTACCTGTTACTTACCTGTCTCTGTTGAGTTGCTCCCGATAGGCTGTTTTTGGTGATGGAGAGGGGTGTGTGTGGTTACCCTCCCCCTGGAAGGCAGGAGGTCCCAGGGGAGTATGGGCGCTGCTCTGTTATAATATTTCTGTGTCTGTCTCTGACTCTGTGTCTCTCTCTCTCTAGCTGTCTCTGCTTCTCTCTCTCTCTCTCTCTCTCTCTCTCTCTCTCTCTCTCTCTCTCTCACACACACACACACACACACACACACACACACAAAACATCAGACCCCAAATGGTGGGGCCCAAATTCCTGGGTGACCAGGTAGGACCAAGGCTTACCCCGGCAGGAATTTCAGGTTAATGAGGGCAAGGGTCTCACGGTCGTCGGAAAGTGGGAGGGACACGGGGGCTGGGGGCCGTTTCCCTTTTCCCTCCTGCTAACTTGATGGGATTCAGCCCGCGGGGCGTCTCTGGGGTCAGCGGCCTCTACTGGGAAGTGGGGTTACAGTCAGGTGGCTCAGCAGCCGCAACCGTGGGAACTGGGGTTGCAGGTGCGCACTCTCTGGGTCGTGATGTCCCGCCCTTCAACCCTCCCCCGCGTTCTACAGCGCAGACCCCAGGGTGTCCCCCGCTGCGTTCAAATCCTACGACGCCGGCGGGGCGACCCCGCCCCCTGAGCACGCGGCCTCAGTTTCCCCAGGGCCTCAGTTCCCCGTTACCCCTGCCTGGTGCCTTCGATCCCCAAACCTCTGGGGAGTGGAGTGTAGAAGTCAGGGGGCCTGAGTCCGAGGGGGTGGTCGCATCTGTCTGTCTGCAGGAGGCAGGTTAAGCCCCGACGGCAGTCTGACGGCACCCGGCAGGAGTCACAGCACTCACCGTGGACAGGGGTTCGGGACCACCGGGTCAGGGGTCCCTGCTGGCGTTGCTGTCGCACTGGCTGGGGACACCAAGGCACAGCGACCGCTAGCAGCCGCGCGCGCTGGAGACTGAGCACTGCAGAGCCGGAGCGGCGGGCGGGGGGCGCGGGCGGGCGGAGGCGGGGCCTGGCCTGGTTTGCTGGTCAGAGGTTCCAGCTCTGGCCTCCCCCACCCTGCGCATCTGGGGTCGGGAGGGGGTTCCTACCCACCCGGGACTGACCAGACAGCCCCTGCTCCGAGCCTAGGGCTCGGTAACCCACAGGTGGGTGCAGAGTGGGCAGCTGCGTTGAATCTCTCTAGGCTGGGCTAGCCCCCACCACCACCTTCACCACCCCGCCCCGGGGGAGGAGGCTGTCGCGGGGTCTCCTTCCCAGGGCTGCAGGGAAGAAGCTACAGTCACCCAAAGGAATCACCAAGTGCCTGGGTTTCTCAAAGTGCTCTACAGTCATGTCCAAAGTGAACCCTCTCACCAAAGCTCTGCCCCGCAGTACTGCCTGGAGCTGCCCTCTTCTAGGGAATTCAGCTCTGGCGTTAACCTGGGTCTTGTTAACAGTGACTCATGACGTCACTGTTAACCATGAAAGTGTGCAGAAGATTGGGTTAGGCTACAGGAGCTGGACCCTGCTATTATTCCCAGCCCGGTTATCCCCTAGACCCCCTTCTCACTCAACCTCCAACCACTTGAGCAGAGTGGCGGTCACGGTCACGAGGAGGCCTGTTAAACCAGATGGCTGTCTAGTCCCAAATGTGCTCACTCGGGGGCTGGGGCAGAGAGCGGACCCCACAGGGCTCCTACTGTGTTCACCCCTGGAGAGATGTCAGTAGGCCTCTGGGGACCAACACTGACCTCAGTGGGATACCTTGCTTTGGAGTTATTACAAACTTTGTTCGTATGGGAAGGACTCCATCCAGTGTGAGGATCAGGAAAGCAGGCCTCAAAATCCTCCACCCCGTTGGAACTGGGGAGAGCAAACAGGAACGGGCTTGCAAGGAGTGCTGGGCAGGGGCCTGTGTTCCTCATTACAAGAATTGGGGAAGAAACGTCTAGAAGACTGTCGGGAGCACACAGGTGAGGTGGATGTTGCCACCTCTCTGTATCCCAGGTCACATCTATGTCAAGTCTTACACCCATCACCGAAGACAGGAGTCAGAACAGAACATTGTCCTGCAGGATGCTCAGTTCCCACAGTCGACCTCCAGCTTGGCACAGCCAGGCCAGTCATGAAGTGTGATCCTACTGTTGGGGATGTCAGATGAGGGAGGGGCCCTGGACTCCGTGCCCCACACTGTCACTCCATAGGGGACAGGAAATGGAGACGGACAGCTGACCTCCCTCTTAGGATCTGGAGTTGCGCCCACTAGTGAAATCTTGCGTCAGGTTTTGCCAACCTGTTGGAACAAACGCAGTCTGGTTGCCATGGTGATGGTAATGGCTTTGGGGTAAAAAGATGAGCTAGAGGCTGCTGTAAACAGGAAGTGGGGGGTGGGGAACGCAGCCCCACTGCAGGGGCTCCAGCCTCTGAAACTCCAAGGAGCTGGGTGAGACTTGCTCTTGTCTGAGATAGGGAAACTGGGATCCAAACATAGAAAGAGGCTTTGAGTCATAGCAACAGACTGAGTCTCAAACCCATCCCCGAGTCTAGCTTTCCCTGGCTCTTCTCTCTACAGACCTTTAGAGTGTGTGTGTGTGTGTGGGTGTGGGCGTGTGTGTGTGTGTGTGTGTGTGTGTGTGTGTGTGTGTGTGTGCTGGGGGTTGTTGAGTGAATGACCGACCATTGGTGAGCCCTGCTGTCCTCTTTCCTGACTCGTTCTAAGGCTGGCATGGGTCAGAGCTGCAGGGTCACCTGCACAGTCCTCCTTAGCTCAGAGCCTCGGTGTTGGGATTCTGGAGCCCTGGCCAATAGCAATTAACCCGGCTTGCCCGATGTTGTGACGTCAAGCTCTAGCTAAGAAGGCTTCCTACCTTTGACCCCTCCTCTCTCCCGTTCTTTTCTCCCCCACTTGCCAAAGGGCATGGGCCCCCTCGCTCCCCTCCTCTCTCTCTCCCTTTTCCTCATTCTAATAAAGGCCCTCCACGGGAGACCAGACTGTGAATCTCTTTACTGTGGCTCTGCCCACCAGCCTGGGGCGCCGCCTGACGCCAACCACCGGCACCGAGAAATCATAACAACATTAGGTTGCCCTCATCTGTAATAGAGGTTTCAACTGATCCTAGAGACTGCTGGTGAATTTCAGTTCCTGGGCTAGGCCTGAACCTGGAGCCAAGCTCCTCCTACTTCAGGCTACCAACTGAAGACTCAGAGGGTCAGAGACCAGGGGCTTTGGGGCTTTGGCCAAGCACCCCAGGCCTGCAAGAATCTATCCATCTGCCGAAGAGAAGTGGCTTTATGGGTATGTGAGGCTCGGGACAGCCTCTGTTTGAGAAGCTGGTGCTAGAACTGCACTTCCCACTATGTATATTGTGACTTTCTTGCAGCCAGTATCCACATACCCAGGACCGGGCCAGGTCTGGGTGCTACTGCACATGAAGTTTTTGTTGTTATTTTTGTTTTTAAGCCAAAAAACAACTAGGTTCTCATGTACCTCAGATTAACCTCAAACCAACTTGCTATGTGCCCATGGTTGTTAACTTTTATTTTCTAATCTTTCTGCTCTCCTTCTTAAACACTGGAAATACAGCCATGTATCACCCATCCCAGTTTTATGCAGTACTGGGGATTGAACACAGGGCTTTGGGCATGCTAGGCAAGCACTCACCAATAGCTACATCATTAATTAGACCAAAGACTGACGAATTTGTCAGTCTTTATGTTTGTTTGTTTTTGTGTAGAGCTCTACTAAGGACCTAACTTAGCCTATGAGGCATGCTAGGTCAGCATTCTACCACTAAGGGATATCCCCAGCTTCACATACTTTTTTTTGTGGGGTCCAGTTGGAGGGGAGGCGAAAGAAGCAGGTCCTGGACAGGATGCAGCCAAGAGCAACAACACAAAGGCTCTTTGTTGGGTCTGAGTCCATCTGTGAGACTCTATAGAGGGCCTGCTGAGGAACACAAGCTCTTGACATGTCTCCTCCTCAGTGCCAGTGAGGGGTGGTGTGCAGGCCGCTTTCCATAAGGGCTGAGTGGAGAGAAAGGACGGGCTATTATCAGGAAACAGCTGGACACACAATGTGCAACTGGCTTCTTTGTGCCCTTCATTCTCTGTAGAACCTGGGTCTTGGAGGCATCTTCTTTCTCTCATCTCTGGTACCAGAACTTTCCACAGACAGGATCTCCTGGAGAGGTGAGAACTTTTAAGGTGTCCTGGAATGAGGACCCAGATGATCTGGCCTGGGCAGGCAGGGCCCAGATGGACAAGATCTAGATCTTGGCCTAGATCTGCCGCTCTTTGCCCCTTTTCTCCTCCAGGAATTCAGATCTAGACTCCAGGCCAGGGACCCATGATGGCCCCAGGTCCAGTGACTCCTCAGAGGCACTAACAATAGCTGGAGGACTCTAAGATTAGTCTCAAGAGCTACCAAATGCCCATCCCCAACTCAAGGTCAGGGTCAGGTGAGGCAAGTGAACCCTCCCTTCTGGAATTGGTTCAGATCAGTTCCTGCAGGTAACAAGGTAGTGCTGGGGGCCCTGACAGCCTCCAAATGGTATAGATGTCTTTGGGCACTTGTCTGCTGGATTGCCTAGGTGGCTTTCTCTGTGGGTCCAGGAAGGCCAGGGTTACCAATAAGTCCCCTATTATTGTTGGGGGGTAGCAGTGGCTAAGTTTTTTTTAGCTGGCCAAGTCCCAGTAGGGCTTGATAGATGCAAGGTATTGCTGGCTGTTTTTACAAGCTAATGTCATCTGAGAGAAGGGAACTTCAATTTTAAAAATGTCTCCAAAGTTAGGTGGTAGCAGCACACTCCTTTAATTCCAGCATCCAGGAGGCAGAGGCAGAGAATTTCTGTGAGTTTGAAGCCAGCCTAGTCTACAGAGTGAGTTTCAGGACAGCCAGGGCTAAACAGTGAAACCCTGTCTTAGCTCCCCACCCCCCAAAAAAAGAGAAGAAAAAAATAACTTATCTCCATAAGATTCGGCTTCAGGCAAACCTGTAGGGCATTTTTCTTAATTAATGATTGATGGGGGAGGGCCTAGCTCACTGTGGGTGGGGCTATCCTTGGCCAGGTGGTTCTGAGTTCTGTAAGAAGGCAGGCTGAGGAAGCCATGAGGAGCAAGCCAGAAAGCAGCACCCCTCCATGGCCTCTGCATCAGCTCCTGCCTTTAGGTTCTTGACATGCTTGAGTTCCTGTCCTGACTTCCTTTGATGATGAACAGTGATGTGGAAGTGTAAGCCAAATGAACCCCTTTCCTCCTCAAATTCCTTTTGGTCATAGTGTTTTGTCACAATAGAAACCCTAAGAGCAAGACTAGGATGAACAGAGCAAAAGGGTCAACTCCTGGGAGTACTTGGGAACCAACAAAAATCAGCTTGGAAACTCCATGGGCAGGGTTAGGGTTAGGGTTAGGGTTAGTGCCCAAACTCTTGACAATCATTTCTGGCACCCTAACCCTAACCTAAGGCCCTAAGCCTCAAACAACTATTGTTCATTTGTGAGATTTCTGAAATCACAGTGAATCCAAGGGAAAACATGTTTTCACAAGTTGATCAGAGGCCACAGCCCTCACCTCCACCAGACTCAAGGAGCACACTTTGATGCCCGTGAGTAAACTTCCTTCACCAAGAAGACCCACCCAAAAACCAGACCTTACTTTAGCAGGCTTGGGGGGATGCTGGTGAGATGTGGACACTCCGGGTGTGATAATGTGCCGATGGTTAACGGGGTATGAGGAACCCCTAAGACTAGCAGAGTACGAGGCAGGTAAGACAGAGCCAAAGACACAACCCGAAGGCTGCAGTTTGTGGAAATGTTTTAATTAGAGGATTTGTAGATACAGTGGTTAATCTGTTGCCCACAATTCCTTACCAGTGAGGCCTCATGCTGGGATACCCTCCTCCCCACCATCTGAACACAGGATGGTCACAGACCACATTCTCATGTTACAAGATTCACATCTCTGGTAAGCCAAGGACTGTGGTACAAAAGGAACATTTCATAGCTGGAATCACTACAATTTGCTAGAAACATCAGTTACTTTAGAATACTTTAACTATAAAATATATTGAATTTCCATATATTAACCATATACATGTGTACCTATTACTAAATGTAGTCGGTTGTTACAAAATAAGACATTCTGACAGCAGGCTACACACACCAGCCTGAACTCCCCAGAGGCCCCATGCCACCAACTCCAGCTGTCCATCCAAACTCAGCTTCCGACTATACTTGTGGCTGAACATACCCACAAGGCACTGGTAACCAAGTCTGCATGGGTGCCACCAGCTGCAGGAGCACAAGTTCTTCCAAGTTCAGAGTGAAGACTCCTGACCGCAGACCTGGGCATGGGCCCAGCCCTCCCTTGCTTGGTCCCTGAACTTGAGCCACTGTTGACTGGTTCCCATGGTCTTCCAGGGGGGGGGGGGGTCTCAGGAACAAGTCTGATGGAGACTCTGATCACTCTGATCCACCGCACCTCCCTGTGCTCTGTAAACCCCAAGTTTACAGACCTAGTCCAGCCCAGGCCAGCCCCACCCAGGCATGGGCTATAGGCCACTGCTAGATAGCAGCTTCACCTTAGACCAGGCCCAGCAGAGGATGTGGACAGCGGTACCTGGTAATCCTGTGCTGAGGCCATGACCATGCTGGTTCCCTGGATTGTAGGGTGAGATTGAATGCAGGCTAGGAGGTGCAGGAGCTGTGTGCTCAGGTGCTCAAGACAAGGACCTGTTGTTTGCCAGGGCCAGCAGCAGGGTTGCCTTCTCCAAGGTACAAGGGCAAGACACCAAAAGGCCTGAAGCCAGCTAGCAGGGCCCACTGGAGCCACAGGACAACTGGCAGGCAGGGAAATCAATGCAGGCCACTGTGTCCTTGGCCTTCACTTAGTCTGGATTAGACAGTCTTTCACCCTGCTGGGTTTACAGAGGCTGGATGCAGAATCCATGACTTCTTGAGGCTGGTGCCTTAAGGCCCAAAGACCCAGGTGGGGAGACCAGAACACACCTCTGTACATAGTCCTATTTACAAAGAACCAGATGAAGAAAGCTGGAGCTGCATGGGGCCTGGGTACAACCGTAGCAGAAGCTGTGAGAACTCCCAGGTGCTGGTCCTGGGGCTCAGCCTTGGCTTGGCAAGGGCTGCAGCCATCTAAGGAGGCAGACATACTGAAGTACCTCCTCACAGTTTAATGATGATAATGCAACAAAAACCTTTATATAAACAGTTTATTTACTCTAAACAGCAACACAGACAAAACGCCATATAAACACAAAGGAAGTGGTGCAGAATGGAGACGCTGGCCAACTTTGGATCTGAGGCTCATAAGCAACAGCCCAGGTTTCTGAGGAGGACGAGGGAGGGAAGGGAGGGACAGTGTGGTTCTGTCATACAGCCAGCTGGAGGCCAGAGCTCTGAACAGTGGGAAGCATGCCTGCATCCGAGCGCGAAGAAACTAG
>PVIH01004777.1:19523-134421 GCA_004025045.1 Sigmodon hispidus | reverse complement strand
TTACTGCTGAGTAGTATTCCATTGTGTAGATGTACCACAGTTTGTTAATCCATTCTTCAGTTGAGGGACATCTAGGTTGTTTCCAGGTTCTTGCTATTACAAATAATGCTGCTATGAACATAGTTGAGCTAATACCTTTGGAGTGTGAATGAGCCTCTTTAGGGTATATACCCAGAAGTGGTATTGCTGGGTCCTTGGGAAGATTGATTCTCAGTTTTCTGAGAAACCTCCATATTGTATTCCAAAGTGGCTGAACAAGCTTACACTCCCACCAACAATGGAGGAGTGTTCCCTTTGCACCGCATCCTCTCCAGCATTGGCTGTCATCTGTGCCTTTTATCTTAGCCACTCTAACAGGTGTTAGGTGGTATCTCAAAGTTGTTTTGATTTGCATTTCTTTGTTTTCTAATGCTTGAAGTTATTTTTTAATTTAATTTTGTTTTTATTTATGTGTATATGTGTGTGTCTGTGTGAGTATATGCCATGTGTGTACAGATGCCCCCAGAGCCCAATAGATGGCATCATATCCCCTGGACCTGGAGTTACAGGCAGCTGTGAGCTGCCAGATATGGTTGCTGCAAACTGAACTCAGATACTCTGGAAGAACACCAAGTGCTCTTAACCTTTGAGTCACCTATCTTGCCCCAACTTGATGCTGTTCCTGTGGGTTGTTGTTTGGGTTGTTGGGTTGTATGTCTTTTAAAAAGATAATCCCTTCCATTGCTGTGTTTAACTTTTATTCCATGACACTTTTTATGGTTGGGCTATTTTATAGTTTCCCTTAATTACTGGACGCCTCTGTTGCTGTGGAACATCTTTCTGCATTAGCTGTGTCCAGTCTGAATATATCTAGTTTTATGTGATCCACCTGAATTGTTGAAGACAAACAAGTTGAGGATGAGGCAGTAATTACTTGAAACTCTGTTCACATATCAACTAAATTAAGACACACAGGTTAGGGAGCAGTGTATGATGGCATTCTCCTATTCTTCTAGCACTTAAAAGGAAGAGACAGGAGAATTGCTGCAAATTGGAAGCCAGCCAAGGCTACATAGTAAGACCCATTCAGATCTACTTGAAGAATACTGGTGATGTGTATGCTCTAACAAAGTAAATGTGTATGCCTGAAGATCAGAGGGCAAAGCCAGCCACTAGTTAGCCATACAAGCCAGGTAGTGATGACTCACATTTTTAATCCCATCACTAGAGAAGTCAAGACAGGAATAATATAAGGCAGGTGGAAACAGGATCACAGCCATTCAGTCTGAGGATTCGTAGTGACAGGATCTCCCTCCTTTTGGCCTGAGGAATCGGTAGAGGTAAGAAGTCTCTCTAATGGCTGATTCCTTTGTCTCTCTGATCTTTCAGCATTTACCCCATCTGGTTCCAGGTTTTTATTAAAATCAGTGAGGATTTGTGCTACAGAAAACCATGGAAAGAAAGGTGATAGAGTATTAAAATTAACATTTATATCTTCTAGGTAGAAGAAATTGAAGTATCATATCAGTGTTCCTTCCAAATCATAAATTTATTATATTTGTATTTAAATTTTTTCTCGAGATTAATGTTTTATCTAGAACACCATCTAAGAATATTTGGAAGATAAGAATTAGAAATTAAGTCAGGCAGTGGGTGGTACATGCCTTTAATTCTAGCACTCAGGAGGCAGAGGCAGGTAAATCTCTGTAAATTTAAGGCCAGCCTGATCTACAAAGCAAGTTCCAAAACAAGCAGGGTTGTCACACAAAGAAATCTTGTTTTGAAAAAGAAAGAAAAAAATCAGAAATTAGGGATCTCAAGTTATAATGTTATAATACTGTTATAAAAACAGTGACCTGGGGCTGGAGAGATGGCTCAGCGGTTAAGAGCACCGTCTGCTCTTCCAGAGGACCCGGGTTCGATTCCCAGCACCCACATGGCAGCTAACAACTGTCTATAGTTTCAGTTCTAGGCAAACATCAAGGCAAATAAATAAATAAATAAAGTTTAAAAAACTAAATAAAAACAGTGACCTAAATTTTGATACAAGAAAGATTTCTTTCAGGACATGGTAGTAAATGTGTATAATCCCAGCACACAAGAGGCATAGGCAGGGCAGTTTGAGGCCAGCCTGTATACTACATAGTAAGACACTATGTCAGAACAACTGTTCTTTTACTTTAATTGTTTCTGTAGTCACAAAATTCCCAATACCTAAATAAGTAAAGGATAGTAATAGATAGCCTACCAAAAACAAATAAATGAAGTAACAATAGTTTTATAGGATTAAAGAAATAAAATAAGAACACGTTTTTGGTTTTGTTTTTTAAGATTTTTTATTTAAAGGGTTTTTTAAAATTTTATATACCAACCACAGTTCTCCATCCCTCTCCTCCTCCCACTCACCCCTCAGCTTTCCCCCTTCCCCCTCCATTCCTCAGAGAGCATAAGGCTTCCCATGAGGAGTCAATAAAGTCTGGCATATCAAGCTGAAGTAGGACCAACCCCCTCCCCGCTGCATCAAGGCTGAGCAAAGTATCCCTCAATAGGGAATGGGCTCCAAAAAGCCAGTTCATGCACTAAGGATAAATCTTGGTTCTACTGCCAGAGGCCCCACAAACTGCCCAAGCCACACAACTGTCATCCACATTCAGAGGGCATAGTTTGGTTCTATGCAGGCTCCCCAGATGTCAGTCCAGAGTCAGTGATCTCCCAATAGCTCTAGTCAGCTGTCTCTGTGGGTTTCCCCTATCATGATCTTGACCCCTTTGCTCATATAATCCCTCCTCCCTCTCTTTGACTGGATTGGGAGCTTGGCCAGGTGCTTAGCTGTGGATCTCTGCATCTGCTTCTGTCAGATGTCAGATGAAGGCTCTATGGTGACAATTAGAGTGGTCATCAGTTTGATTACAGAAGAGGGCCAGTTCAGACATCATCTCCACTATTGCTTGGAGTCTTAGCTTTGGATTCCTATTTCTCTAGCACCAGGTTTCCCTCTAACTGCAAAATGACTTCCTCTATCACGGTATCTATTTCTTTGCTCTTCCTTTGTGTCCCTCCCCCAACTCTACCACCCCATTCCCTCAACCCCCTTTCATGCTCCCAATTTACGCAGATTTTATCTATTTCTTCTTCCCAGAGGGATCCATGGATATCTCTCTTAGGGTCCTTCTTGTTACCTAGTTTCTCTGGGGTTGTGGATTGTAGCCTCATTACCCTTTGCTTTATGACTAAAATACTTTAATACGCATTCATGAGTGAGTATATACAGTGTTTATCTTTCTGTGGCTGGGTTACCTTACTCAAGATGGTTTTTTAAGTTCCATCCATTTGCCTGCAAATTTCAAGATGTCATTTTTTTTTAAAGATTTATTTATTCATTATGTATACAACATTCTGCCTCCACGTATCCCTACACACCAGAAGAGGGCACCAGATGTCATTATAGATGGCTGTGAGCCACCATGTGGGTGCTGGGAATTGAACTCAGGTCCTCTGAAAAAACAGCCAGTGCCCTTAACCTCTGAGCCACCTCTCCAGCCCCAAGATGTCATTTTTTTTTTAAACTTCTGCTTAATACTCCATTGTGTAAAAGTACCACATTTTTTTTTAACCTTTCTTCAGTTAAGGGGCATCAAGGTTGTCTGCAGGCCCTGGCTATTACAAATAACGCTGCTGTGAACATAGCTGAACAGATGTCCTTGTGGTATGAATGTGCATCGTTTGGGTTTATGCCCAAGAGTGATATTGCTTGATCATGAAGTAGATTGATTCCCAGTTTTCTGAGAAACTGGTATACTGATTTCCAGAGTGGTGGTACAAATTTATACTTCCACCAGCAATGGAAGATTGTTTCCTGTGCTCCAGCACAGGCTGTCATCAATGTTTTTGATTCTAGCCATTCTGACAGGTGTAAGATGGTATCTCAGAGTTGTTTTGATTTTTATTTCCCTGATGACTAAGGATGTTGAGCAGTTCTTTAAGTGTCTTTCAGCCACTTGAGATTCTTCTGTTGAGAAGTCTTTGTTTAGGTTTGTACTTCATGTTTTAATTTGGTTATGTGGTATTTTGATACCTTGTTTCTTGAGTTCTTTATGTATTTTATAGATCAGCCCTTAGTCAGCTGTAGGGTTGGTGAAGGTCTTTTCCCATTCTATAAGCTGCCATTTTGTCTTATTGACTGTGTCCTTTGCCTTACAGAAGCTTCTCAGTTTCAGGAGGTCCTATTTATTAATTGCTGTTCTCAGTGTCAGTGCTACTGGTCTTATATTAGAAAGTAGTCTATTTGCATTCTTCTACATGCCACCATCCAGTTATGCCAGCACTATTTGTTGAAAATGCTTTCTTTTTTCCATTGTATATTTTTGGCTTCTGTGTCAAAAATCAGATGTTCATAGCTGTGTGGATTAATGTCAGGGTCTTCAGTTCAGATCCACATAACTGTTTTTATGCCAGTACCAAGCTGTTTTTATTACTATAGCTCTATAGTAGAGCTTGAAGTCAGAGATAGTGATGCCTCCAGAAGCTCATTTATTGTACAGGATTGTTTTGGCAATGCTGGGTTTTTTGGTTTCCTATATGAAGTTGAATATTGTTCATTTGAGGTCTGTGAAGAATTGTGTTGGGATTTTGATGGGTATTGCATTGAATCTGTATATTACTTTGGTAAGACTGCCATTTTTATTATGTTGATTCTACCTATCCAAGAGCATGGGAGACCTTTCCATTTTCTGATATCTTCTTTAATGACCTAAACTTCTTGTCATGCATGTCTTTAACTTGTTTGGTTAGAGTTACCCCAAGATATTTTAAGCTATTTGTGGATATTGTAAAGGGTTATGTTTCTCTGATTTCTTTTTCAGCCAGTTTATCATTTGTATATAGAAAAGCTATTGATTTTTAATTAATTATTGTATAAATTCACATATAATGAAAACTCGGAGCCAGATATTGGAGAAAATCTGGAATATCAAAGAGAGAAAACAGATCACAGTCAATTCTCACCCAGCCAACTTCTCAGGCCGAACAGGGTAAATGCTGTCTTCAGGGGTCCTTAGCCTGACTAGTCACTTCTATAGAATCCTCAATTTCTGCTTTCTCCTGCCTTATATCTCTTCCCTCTAGCTGTTTCACTTCCAGTTCAACTCTATATCATAATCTTAGAGTTAGGAATAAAGATGTGAGTTACTACTGCTTGGCTGTTAGGCGTGAAACTCACAAAAATACAGAAAGTCTCCTGAATGATTAGATTAAAGGCATGGGTCAGTGACCTTGGTTTGACTGTGGATGATTCTGTTCCCTAATATTTCAGGCTGATTTTATTAAATATACAATATATCACCACAGTTAATTTTGTATTCTGCATAATGGATCATGCCTTTAATGACAACACTCAGAAAACAAAAGCAGGTAGATTTCTGTGAGTTCAATAGCAGCCTGGTCTTATATATCATGTTCCATGCTAGCCATGGCTACATTGTGACACCCTGTATTAAAACAATCACCAATGCCAATGATGCTCCAGTAAAATTTATATTCTTCTTCACTGCTATATTTAACTTTCCTATAATTATCTTAATGCACTGTTCTCAGTTCTCCATATTACACATTCTGTGGCTCAGCAAATTATGTTGGCTATACCTTTGAAATAGATACATCCAAACATCTGCTGCACTGTTACTATCTTGATCCTAACTTCCAAGCATTCCTGCCTGAACATTTGCAGTCCTGTTTATTTCCCTGTTTCTTTTCTTGGCTTCTATGTGCCTGAAAGCACCATCCAAAATCATCTGTTTAAACATTGGGTTACTTCTCTATTCACTATTAATTAGTTGTATCCTGGTGCTCACCAAGGTAAAACAATTTCATATAAAGATCTGTGGATCATACCTGATTAGACTCTACCTTTCCTATTGGACCTTATCTCTTATACTATCTATTCTTGCTTTCTGTGCTTCAGCCACATTAATCTCCTTATCCTTGTAGTAAATGAAGTATAAGCCCACCTCAGGATCTTTGTACTTAAGGTTAAACTGCCTGATATGATTTACCTGGTAATAGGTCCTCCTTTTATAGGTCTTTGTTCAGCAATCAACAAAGCTGCCTCTGATTTCTCTCTTTAAACACTTTTTTTTTTTCTGAATCCTTACCCTGCTTGATTTTCCCCATAACACATGTCTAATGAATTATATGCTTGTTTATATGTTACTTTTTTCCAACTAGATTTTCATGTCAGTAAGGGCAAAGCCATTATTTTATTCACTGCTATAACCCTTAGCATTTAGAAAAAGCCAAGGACATAGTAGGCACTTTGTGTTTTGTGATTAAATGGCATTGACAGAACATTTTTTGAAAGCTACTACTACAGATTTACAAGCTGTTTTTTAAGTAAGGATAATTAAGAAAATGTTATGCACATGGTAAAAAGAAATAAATATACACGAAGTAGGCTCTAAGAATATGGGACCAAGAACAGTAATGGAGGGGTTTTTTTTTTGTTTGTTTGTGAGAACAGATATTATAGAATAATAATTTCCAACTGTAGAGGAACTTTCAAAATTAGGAATAGCTGGAAGTCTTTGAGCAGAGACTAGGTTGATAGAAGCAGAGGGTTGGCACAGGGGAGCAGTAGAAAATAAGGGTGTAGGAGGCTTAGAAACATGTCAGGGGACCTGAAAGTGGATCAGAGGACTGTCGTGATTCATGAAAACAGTAGTGTTCATTCGTTAGCCATTAGGATGAGACAACTGTCTAGGTATAAACTTGTTACTGTCATATGAGATAATACAGGAATTATCAGTTAGGCATATACAAGAAGGCAGAATTGAGGTACTCCTTGAATACTGAGTATAGAATATGAGAAAACAAAGTCCTATATTAAATATCAGCAGCAAGTTATATGATGGAGAGTGGAATTCATTAACTACATGTGTTTAATTATTTTCTTCTTCTTTTATTATAGGTTTCTCTATTATTCACAGAAAAATGGACCATTTATGGATTTGGGAAACTCAGTTATCACAATACTCATGTACCACCAGCTAAAATTTATATGACAGTTTATGGAAATAAATTTTCATAATATAGAACCACTGAAGAATTACAAGAAGATATTCTTTCATGAGAATAATACTATAGTAACAAGTTATTAAATGAAACTAAAATGTATAATATTTAAATTATTAGACTTGCTAATATAAGCATATATGTGCAGCAGCTACTGTATACTGTAAACCTCAAATTTAAATATTTCCCTTCATAGACAAGTTGCTATATTTTGCAAGAAGCCACTGAACATTGTCATTAAATATTTTTTCAGCAAGGTGTCATTTTAAGAAAATTGTCTTGAAACAAAGTCTATAAAGTTCCAAGTCCTACCACTAAGTGAATTTGATATTATGGCAGCAACTTACAGACTTGTAGTTAGCACCGTGAACCATTATAGCAGTGTGCTGATAGACCGGCGTTTTGAACAAGCCATACATTATTGCACTGGAACCTGCCACACCTTCACACATGGAGTAGACTGCATTGTGGTGCATCATAGTGTTTGTGCAGACCTCTTGCATATCCCCGTGTCTCAGTTCAAAGATGTGGATCTGAACTCTGTGTTTTTGCCCCATGAAAATGGGCTTTCCTCAGCTGAAGACTATCACCATCAGGCCCTCTCAGGCATCCCCAGGGCCAAGAGAGCATCTACACTTCAGAATACCTGTAACTTAAAGGACATTGCAGGAGAAGCAATCAGCTTTGCCAGTGGGAAAATAAAAGAATTTTCCCTGGAAAGACTCAGAAACTCAAACCATGCAGCTTACAAAAAAGGAAGGAAAGTTAAATCTGACTCATTTAATAGGAGGTCGGTTGATTTTGATTTACTCTGTGGCCATTATAATAATGATGGGACTTCTCCATCCTTTAGCTTACTCCGGAGTTCCTCAGTTGAGGAAAAATCTTTATCTCATAGAAATTCCTTTGATACAAACCTGACTTCCATGCTTCTTCAGAACTTTTCTGAAGAAGACCTAGTTACTCAGATTTTGGAAAAGCATAAAGTAGATAATTTTTCTTCAGGGACAGACATAAAAATGTGCTTGGACATCTTACTGAAATGCTCTGAAGATTTGAAAAAATGTACAGACATCATAAAGCAGTGCATAAAGAAAAAGTCAGGAGCTGTCAGTGAAGGAAATGGCAATGATGCAATTTCTAACTCTGAAACTGTCTATATGAATGTAATGACCAGGCTAGCATACTACCTGAGAAAGTTGCCGTTTGAATTTATGCAGTCTGGGAATAACGAGGCCATAGATTTAACAGAACTTGTCAGTAATATACCTAACTTACAACTGACTCCATTCTCCCCAATATATGGGACTGAACAGCCCCCTAAATATGAAGATGTTGTTCATCTCTCAGCCCTTGACTCTGGACAGTTTCAGGCTGTTGAATTGCAAGATGACAAGCACAAGTTTAAACAAGCAGACACTACAAAAGCCACTGCAAACAATACAAATTCCTTGTGCAGCTTGGAGGTAGACAGTTGTGGTGCTCTAAAACCTGTGCAGCCTCAATCACTGTCACTAACCGTGACTCCTTTGGAGAATGTTTCTTCTGGTAACTTAATGGAAACTCTTTATATTGAAGAAGAATCAGATGGAAAGAATAGAGTAATAGATAAAGGACGAAAAACAGAAAATGGACAAGGTCAGTGTCTACTAAAGGTAAATGAACATAAAGAATTTTCAGACCATGATACTCATCTTAAAAAATGTCCTGCCTTAGTGCAAAATGAAATTGGTAAGATATTTGAAAAGCCAACGATGGTTCATCCACCTAAGGAAGAATCTAAATTAGAAGTTCCTACCATTGAACTAAAAGACAAGAGACACTTTATGAATCCCGATAGTCAAGAGGAGATAGACAAACTGCTAATGGATTTGGAATCATTTTCACAGAAGATGGAGACCTCTCTTGGAGAACCGCTTGCCAAGGGTAAAAGCGTCAGTTCTTTAAATAGTCATGGTCATTTGACTGGTCAGATCCATGAAGATCTTGAGACTAAACCTATAGTCTCTTCACCTGCAGAAAAAGTCTCACCTTCCTGTCTAACAAAGATTATTGAAAACAATGGGCACAAAATGGAGGAAGAGGACCGAGCCCTCTTACTTCGAATTTTAGAAAGCATTGAAGACTTTGCTCAAGAACTAGTTGAGTGTAAGTCAGGCAGAGGGAGCCTATCACAAGAAAAGGAAATGATGCAGATTCTACAGGAAACCTTAACAACTTCCCCCCAGGCCAGTTCATCAGTCTGTAGGAGCTCTGTTGGTGAGAAAGCCAAAGACAGTACTTCAGTTGTTTTGATTCAGCAAATGCCAGAGGTGATCAAGGTAAGATCCAAAAGTCAATGAATCCTGAGAATTCTCCAAATACATATTATATGATTTGTAAAATGTATAAACAGAAAATAATTTTGTTAACCATTTTAAGTTCCGTGCTAGGAATGATCTCAGTTCAGTTGAAAAGAAGAAAAGAATTTGAATTAAGTAGATTGTTTTCACCTGTCCTGTCCATGCACTTCATCTTTCTTCTAGGCACTGAGACTAACAGAAAGTCACTTAGCCTTAGTATCTATTCATATGTGTGTGTGTGTGTGTGTGTGTGTGTGTGTGTGTGTGTATACATATAATATAGAATTAATATACTAATGTAAAACATGAGCAGTGTCATGTAGTATAACACACAGTAAAGTAAATAATCCTCATCCTTAACAGATATCCAAAAAATAGTCCTTCACATATGTGCATTCTTCTGTAAGGTACAGGATAGGGTACAAAAGACAAAAAAGCCTGATTTTTTTTTAAAGTTTTTAGTTTTTAGTTTTTTGAGACAGGGTATCTCAGTGTATCCTTAGCTGTCCTGGAACTCACAGTGATCTACCTGCCTCTGCCTCCCAAGTGCTAGAATTAAAGGCATGTGCCACCCCTGCCCAGCTAGAGCCTGATTCTTAAAAGAGCTGAAAATCTAGTTGATGAGACAAAACTAATGTTCCTGAGCAGTATTTAAGCATGTAAACAAAGTATTGCTAGTGCAACAGGCCTTCAGAGCAAACATGTATGAGGTTTGCTTCTCTGTACAACTAAGAACAAATAATAATCTAGAATCAAAGATGTGTTTTTCAATGGTTTTTCACTTTCCTCCTACTTACTTTACTGATTGTAGATACTTGGAGAAAGACACTTATTTAATCAGTTGTGTAGATGTATTTGTCAGTGAAGCAAGATTATTCTTTTTCAGAATGTCTAGGGGTTACTAGTAAGGAACTCTTTGCCACCTCATTTAAAGACTTAGTTTGATGAAGCCTCCAAGTTCTTGATGTCCTATTGTACAACCTGGAACATGTAGAATAGGTAGCCTGTGAGTTCACTAAGAAGAATAAAAGAATGATGTTTTTAACTATCTGTTCCAAATACAGACTTCAATTTGACTCATAGTCTACTGCTCCTGACCAAAAGTTCATGACACGTACACATCATCTATTTGCTACACCTAATATCTACTATATAGAGGTTATAAATGTCAGCATATATTCATTCACAGATATAAAGCCAAATCAATAAAATTAAATTATAAAATATATGAATTATCTTGAAATGCACAAGTTTGTACTAAAAATAGGAGGAAGTGTAGGGATACAACAATAACCATGTTCATAAAAATAGCCGTGGAGGAGGGGAAAAGGTACAACTGAGTAACATGGTCAGGAGACCTCAGTAGTGTCCTTAATGTCATCTTTCTACTCTGGGTGGTAGATATCTAGTAAGTAGTTTCTCGTGTTATTTATGTCATTTGTATATTCTTAAAAATTATAATTTTTAAAAGTTGAATTTTAGAGATAGCACTTATGTGGTCAAATTAAAAAATAAAGACTTAGTGCTCATGCCTTTAATCCCAGCACCCAGGAGACAGGGTCTGATAAACTCTTTTGAGTTCAAGGCCAGTCTGATTTTCATAGTGAGTTCTAGGGCATCCAGAGATACATAGTGAAATCTTGTTTTGGAAAAATAAATAAATAGTTAAATATTATTTTAGCCTTGTTAAAATTTTTGTTCAAATGAAAGATGGGTCAGAGAGTCAAGGCACTTTTCTTGCAAGGCTTAGTTCAGTTCCCATCCCAGGGAAAGGAGAGAACTAACTGCACAAGTTGTCCTCTGATACCTGTGTGTGTGTACCCACACAGACACATCATGCACACATGTATGATACCTGTGTATGTGTACCCACACAGACACATCATGCACACATGTATATGTGTACACACACAGACACATCATGCACACATGTATGATACCTGTGTATGTGTACCCACACAGACACATCATGCACACATGTATGATACCTGTGTATGTGTACCCACACAGACACATCATGCACACATGTATGATACCTGTGTATGTGTACCCACACAGACATCATGCACACATGTATGATACCTGCGTATGTGTACCCACACAGACACATCATGCACACATGTATGATACCTGTATATGTGTACCCACACAGACACATCCTGCACACATGTATGATACCTGTATATGTGTACCCACACAGACACATCCTGCACACATGTATGTAGTAGAAACATATAATTTTTATAGGATTTCTAATTTTTTGTTTCTTTTTGAGACAAGATCTCATTATATAGCCTTGACTGGCCTGGAAATCAGTATGTACATCATGCTGGCCTGGAATTCATAGGTTTTACCTTCCTCTGCTCCCTAAGTGTGTAATTATAGACTGTACTACATCACCCAGTAAGATTTTAATTTTACATGTACATGTGAGTACAGTGCCTGCAGAAGCCAGAAGAGACTGTTGGCTCCCTTAGAGTTGGAGTTACAGGCAACTGTAAGCTGCCCAATGTCATGCTGGGCACTAAACCTGAGTCCTTTGGGAAAGTATATGCATTCTTAATCTTTCTAGTTCAGTATATAATTTTTTTTAAACTTTATTTATTATTTATTTATTTATTTGCCTGGAACTGGACCTACAGACAGTTGTGAGCTGCCATGTGGGTGCTGGGAATCGAACCCGGGTCCTCTGGAAGAGCAGACGGTGCTCTTAACCGCTGAGCCATCTCTCCAGTCCCCCAGTATATAATTTTTAAAACTTCACCTGTTCTTGACATTGTGGTTCAGTTCTGTAATCTCAGAATCAAGGAGGTAAAAGCAGGAGAACCACAAGTTCAAGGCCAGTGTGGAATATACAGTGAGTTGAAGACTAGCCTGAACTCCCTAAAAGACCCTGTCTCAAGGAGACAAGGACTAGGGATATAGCTCAGTAATAGAGAGCACTCCCCTGTCATGTAATACCCAACAGCAATGGGACATGGGGGAGATTATGTGACAAAAGAAAAAGGGTAAATTATGATCAGATGAATAATCTCTACCTGGTACATATTTATGACCATTCTGTGCACATCTTTGGTTATCAGAAATATTAAATTTTAAAACAGTATAGTACATACATAGTTATTAAGTGATGATTTTCCTCAGGTGTTCATTGAGCATTTATGGAGACTCTGGATCTCATTTATTGATTCACAAATGTTGATGTTAGTTTTAGGGAAAAGCCCCACTTACAGTCCCAAGGGACTTGGTCTGTCCACTGTTTCAGAATTCAATCCAAGAGACAACAGTGGTGAAGGTGGGAAAGAAGTTTTATAAGAGCACTGTGGCCACACCAGGAGAAAGAAGCCAGACCTGCAGCCTGTATTTATTGAGATGACAGAGCAGTCACATTTCTAGAAAAGGGAACAGAAGCAAAGGTTAAAGGTTTACATAACTAAGAGTTTGAATAGCTTAGCAAACCAGGCAGTCTTGGGTAATCCATGGTTGGGTCGATCATTATCTCTAGATGGTAAGCTATGCTTTTTGGTCACAAGGAAAGTTGTTGTCTGTGGGGGTAGTTCCAGTTCTTCTCACAAGATACTTATCTATCAGATCATTTCTTCATGGAATACAAGGTGATTGAAGGAAAGAAAAGCAAGGTGGAATTAGATGTCCAGATATACATTCTTTAAATGACTTAAATGTCTGTGTGCAGAGTTGAACAAGAATCTGACCCAAATTCTAGGGTAGCAAAAGAAAAGTGCAAAATAACATCAAGTTTTTAATCTTTCTTTGTATCATGAACACCCAAACAAAGAGTCGGTGATTTAAAATACACAGCCTCTCAGTCCTTATTATAATATCATTAATTAAATTGGGTCATTACTGGGAGAGAAACTGAATAAATTCATTACAAAAGTAAAAGAAAAATTATTTTCATGTTTAAGGCAATACTGATGTGCTTAACATGTTACATGTAATGTGGTAACCTCAGAATGCTAATGATTTCCTAAAAGCTACAGTTATTGTAAGCCAAGCCTGCTAAGATATTTGGATATATTTTCTCAATAATGTGCCTACTAAGTGGAAAATGTCCACCTTCTCTGATGACACAGCAGTAAGAAAAAATGATATCCTAAAATTTGCAGGCAAATGGATGGAATTGGAGAATATCCTCCTGAGCGAGGTATCACAAACCCAAAAAGATAAGCAGTGGACTTTAAAAAAAAAAAAAAAAAAAAAAAAGATGTCATTGTATACAAGAACTCAAGACTAGAATATAACTAAATGACACAGTCCTTCACTTCTGCATTGATGGCCTCTGGCAGGGTTTTGGGTAAGGAAGGACTCATTTTCTTTAAGGGTCTGGCCACAAGTTTAATTATGCTCCAGTAAGTAAATGAGCAGCATAAATGGGTGTTTTTGTAAATGGGGAGATCATAAGAATGGGTATGAAACTGAGAGGACTGATAACTGAGTTTGATGGGGTGCATGATGTAAAATCACTAAATAATAAATAAAAATATGCTGGAAAAAAAAGAAAATAAACTGCGGTAGCAGTAGCAATATACTGTAATTCCCACAAAGCACATTCAGCATAATTTCTTTTTTATAAATAATAAAACCATAAATAAATATGATTATCCTAAGCTAACATAAAGTTATTTTTTTAAAAAAAGCTTGGTGAGTTATTTAAAAAAGCACTATTATCACCTACCACTTAGCTTTGTCAGTTGTCAGGGATTTTTATCACAATATTTGTTTCAGATTTTTGCATTAGTGGTTTTGGTTTGGTTTTTCTGGGCCCCCACACACACACTTCGGTTTCACTGCAGTAAGCCAGATCAAGCTGAGTTGAAAAGTCTTAACAACATGTTTATCTGAGTAAAGCAACTCCCAGGCAAGTTCTCCAGTCAAGACTGGAGAATCTGCACCCAAAAAAATGAAAGCAAGGAGACATTATAGCTTCTAGGTGATGGCATATCTGCCACAAGCTGAGTTTGTGCCCAAGGATGGTCACTGAGTGCTTTAGGTGGGGACTTATGTGTAAGCAGCTTTAGGGGAGGAAGTCACAATAGCCACCAAGAATGGGCTCTTAGGCATCTTCCTTTGGAGGCTCTGAGTGGGCAGGATTTGGAGAAAGAGACAGGAATGAGACAAGCTGGAGGTTCCAACTGAATGGTTCGGTTTGGTTAGGTTATTCATTTTTGTTATTGTTTGTTGGTTTCAAGACATGATCTTTCTTAAGTGCCTTGAGTTGCCCATGCAGGCCTTGCTCTTGCAGTCCTCTTTCACCCGCTTCCCAGATAGTTGCAGTTATAGGTCTTCCATGAGGCTCAGCTGGTTTAGTGTTTTCATTAGCATCTTCATCTTTCAAAATTTTTCTTGGATACAGTGAAACCATAGGACACTCCTCCTCACTTGTTTCTCCTTTTTCCAGAAGCTTCTACTATTCTGAGATTGTTTATCTATTGGAGTAAGTTTTTTTCTGTTTTGTTTTGTTTTATTTCATTTTGTTGGTCTATTTATTTTCTTGCACAAGTTAACTGACTGACTAATGATAAGCTACATTCCTAGCCCTTGTTTTGTTTTTGGTTTGTTTCAAGACAGTCTTGCTGTGTATCTCAGTCTGGTCTGGAATTTGCCATGCTCATGTCTTAGTCTCCTAAGTATTAAGATTATAGATATGTGCTGCCACAAATGCCCTATGATTTCTTTTAAGAACTATTTTAAATTATATTCTTTTTGTTATTGTTTTTGTTATTTTAAGACAACTGAAAAACTACCAGTTACTGAAAACATTTTAATTCAGGGGCATGTAGGCAGTATTTTTAAATGACACTGATGATGATACATAAAAAAGATTTGACTTGATAGTACTATATATCATTAATATTTTAATGTGTATTCAAAATAATTTCCCAAGAGTGAACAGTAGGTGTTGACCAGATAAAAGTGAAATCCAAGTTGCTGTTGTGAGAGGAAGCCAAAAAGAAACTACTAAGAGGATATTCAGAAATTGGATATTGGCCTAGACCAAGGTCAGCAGTCTAAGGCCCTTTGGCCAAATCCACCCTGCTGCTGCCAGGACCATAGCCACACCTGCTCATTAAATGATCTATGGCTGCTTTTGTGCTCTACCTGATAGTCTGAGTAGTTGTGATAGAGACCCTAAAACCTAAAATATTTATTTGCTACATAGGCATTTATAGAAATAGTTTGCTGACTCCTACCAAGATAGTATTTCATACTAAATCAACAAAGCAGAGCTTTGATAAGGCTCAGTGTCCTATTTTGTTGAGTGCATTGAAAGTCCTGGAAACATCATTAAAAATCAATAACAAAAATTACCCATTGATTATGATATTCAAACAGGGTATCATTAGACATTTAAAAACTAAATAAAACTTGTTGTGGTGGTGTGCTACTGTAATCCCAGAAACTTTAGAGGCTGAGACAGGGAAACACTTTTTAAAAATTAATTTTTACCCAGATAGTTGTTTTTCCTAATCATCTTTATTCATGACTTATCTCCAAAAATTAGCTATTTTTTTCTTTCTTTGGTTGTTTGTCCCATTTATTTATTGTCCTTTTGGAAAACTTTCTTACAATGTCACTCATTTTTCACATAGTCATTGGTTAATTAACACATGGCACATGGGGATATGCTTTTCTGTAAAGCCACTATATGACAGGAAGTGACTTTGTAGGTTCAAGAATATCTGATACATGGATATTCAAGTGAGTCAAATACAACTAAGAACAGCCTGTAGAGGAGGTAGGAGTGATCTATCTAAGGTCCCGAAAGGTTCCATAATTATTAATTAATTAATTAATTATTAATTACTGTGCTGAGGCCATATTTTAATGTTGAGGATAGTGGAACAATTTTATAAAAAGTAAACACTAAATATTATATTACTTAGGTAATACTTCATCCCTCCCTCCCTATCTATCTGTATCTCTGTGTGTTTGGGGGGTGCATGTGCATATGGAGGCCAGAGGTCAGCATTTGGTATCTTTTTAAGATCTCTTTCCATTTTATTTTTGAGATGAGATCTCACTGAACCAAGAGCTCACTGATTAACTAGACTAGCTGGCTAGTGAGTTTTAGGGGTCCACCTGTCTTCACCCTCCACCCCACCTAGCACTGGTGTACAGACATACTACTGTGTTCCATGTCCAGCTTTCATGTGGGTGCTGGAGATCTGAGCTCAGATCCTCATGCTTGTACTACAGGTACTTTACTAGTAGAACTATCTCCCCAGTCCCAATAAGTCATACACTAATACTGTTTTATTGCTACCAGCAAGATGACATTGCAATAAATTTGGCTGTCTTTAGCTCAAGGGGGCAATAGCATATTAATCATAACTCAAAGGTTAAAAGATTTTAACACTTGTTTTAATTTAGTGTTAGTAAAAGTATCAAAACTGTAAATCTAATACAAGTTAACATGTCTAGATTAGAAAAGTACGGTTGAACTGTCTTTGCTAAATGGTTGTCTAGTGTGCCCATTCCTGGCACCAAAAGTAAAAATGGAGGAGGAAAGAAAGTACAAGTTAAAATCTAACATTTTTTAATAATTAGTTTTATAATTTGAAACTGTTGTCAACATATTGTCAATCACAGATTTCAGTACAGTGGTAAAGATTATTTACAGCTTGCACATTAGTTTTGTTTAGTTACCCACTGTATGTCAAACCTTTATCAATAGTGAGCACTCATGTGCTTGTTTGATTTCAGTTGCTGTAATAAAACACTGAGTGAAACCAACCAGAAAGGAAAAGTATTTTTACATCTTAGGTGTTAGAATCCAACAGCAAGGGAATCCAGGGAAGGAGCTCAATCAGGAATCTGGAGGGGGCAACTAAAGCAAGGACCACAAAGGTCTGCTTTGAACTGACATGCTTTCCAGGGCTTACTCAGTCCACTTTCATATACAACCAAGAAACACCTGCCCCAGGATGGCACTACCCACAATGAGCCATTAATCAAGAAAATGTCCTACAGGCTTGCCTACAAGCCCATCTTTTGGAAGCAGTTCTTAACTGAGGGTCCCTTATAACAAGTTGACTCTAGTTTGTGTGAAGTTGGCAAAAATTTAACCTGCAAAGCTCAATAGATATTTAAGGTATTTATTAACAGTGTTCAACCTTTTTTTTTAGAGAGATGTTTTGTGTATTCCTGTATGTTTTAAATTTTTTCTTACAATCCTTTTAGAAAGAAAACTAATAAAAGTAATTTCTTCAAAGTATTTAAAAAATCCTAGTATTGCAATAAGGCTTAAACTTCTAAAAGTCTTTGCTAATATGACCATCTTACGAAATTAGCTTATTTATTCTATACCTTAAGTTTCCCAACTTCATAAAAGTTGCAAATCAGATTCAGACCTTTGAATAAGAGTTTTCCCTGAGATCCCCAGAAAATGATAATGATTTTAGCTCAAAGTGGGGGCTCAAAGTAGTCTCCTCACAGATATACTTTTAAAAACCACAGTGCTTTGACATCCACATAGCTCCATCAGCTCTTGTTTCACAATGTAATGCTTGGTATTAGTAGTACATTCTTGATCACCAATTCCAGCCTTCTGTGAATTTAACTCTCATTCCAAATTCCTAAGAGTATATTATCCCCAATCTGAGTATTTATGTTACTCAGTTAATGGTGGAGGAGAAAGAATTTTTTGCAGTGGTGTAGTTACTGGTAATATGCACATACACTTATAGACAAATCCTAGGCTAGATGCACACCTTTAATCCCAGCACTCTGTAGATAGAGGTAAACAGGTCTCTTAGTTCAAGGCCAGCCTGGTGTACATAGCAAGTTCTAGGCCTGCCAGAGCTACACAGTGAGCCTCTGTATTTTTGTTGTTATTGTTTTTTAAGGTTTTTTTTTAACCATATTGCCTCCTCACCACCTCCTTATATCTGTTTAATGTATGAATGAAGTTGAAACCTTGTAATCCTTTGGTAGTTGTGGGGCTTTGTTTTGAAATAGGGTCTCATTAAATTGCCCAGGCTTTGAACTTTTGTAGAACAGGCAGGCCTCAAACTTGTGGTCCTCTTGCTTCAGCTTCCTAGTAGCTGAGACCGTATATATGTTCTACCATGTCCAGGTTAATTCAGTGTTTAATTTTTTTCCCAAAACGCCAGCTTTCTTTTGTAATTCTGTTGAATTACAGGGTAGTCCTGATATACCACAACCTCCTCTCTACTCTGGTATCTTCTAAGCTTTTGTACTACTCTGTGCTGTCTTTCTGCGATTGCTTCCAACAGCACAACATGGATTCTCAAACAACTAAGCTGGTTTCTTGGCCTTGTGGTATGGTGTTTCTATTACTCAGATTTGTATCTTTGGTGCCTGGATTATTCTCTACTGGTCTTCCTAACTGGAAGTCCTTGGTTGGTGTTATCGTGTCCTCCGTAACTACAGTCAGCTGGGCTGGTCAGTGACTGTAAATTATTATGCATATAGAATAAGGGCTTGACTTATTTTGTCATAGCACATTGTTGATAAGCAACAAACACCATTTTGGTGGGGGTCTTTGTTTTTGTTTTATTTGTTCTTAATTTTGGTTTCATTTTGCATGCATGCATGTGTGTGTGCATGCATGCATGTGTGTTTTCTCTTTTCAGTCCCTGGATTTTCCAATTCAGGGCCTTGTGCCTTCTAGGTAAGCACTCTACCACTAAGCCACACAACTGCACCTCCTAGCATAGCACATTGTATATATAATACTATTTGACATTAATACATAAATCAAAATGAATGATTTAGTTTTTCAGTCAATCTTCAAATTTTTTTAAGGAACTCATTCTTAAAACATTGCCCAGAGCTGACTCTTTACAGAGATAATTAAGGTTATATATCACTGTCTTCCTGTTCAAACAGAGGAGGTCAGAGAAGTGTAAGATTTAGAAAATTGTTTTAAAAACAATTCTGAGTTTCAGACAAAGCCTTATAGAATGAATTCCATAAGAGGGAATGTGTTGGATCTCACATACAATTTTATTCCCTTTTTCCTTACAAGTTGTACCTTCCTTTGATGTAGTTCTTGTTCCTCCAAAGTTAGAACTGCTCTCCTGGGTTCCATAGAATCTTTTATGACATAGGAAGGGAACATTTTTCTTGCTGAGATAGTGGAGGCTATCTCAAAAGAAATGCTTTATTTTTAGGGTTTTAGCAACAAGGCCATCCTCTCCTGCATGTTTTTCTACCAGGTAACTCACAAAGCTCCCACTGAGAAACTTGTCCTTCCATGTCTTCTTCTGGTTGTTCTCAACCTTCCTAATGCAGTTTCTCATGTTGTGGTGAGCCCAACCATAAAGTTATTTTCTTTGCTACTTTATAACTGTAATTTAACTATTCTTATGAATCATCATATAAATATCTGTGTGTCCTGATGGTCTTATATGTCCCCTGTGAAAGGGTCCTTCCACCCCCAAAGATGTTATGACTCACAACTTGAGAACCATTGTGTCTAAAACAAGCATTTGGGACAAAAGAAATAATCTTCTGAACTTGAGATCATCTCTCTTGCTACAAGAATGCTCACTGCCACATTATTTATAATAGCCCCAAAGTAGAAATGATCTAAATGTCCAAACAATTGGGAGTTATTTAACCATAAAAAGGAACATAGTGCTGATAGATGCTACTACATAGGAGACCTTGAAAAGATGTAAAGTGAAAGAAGCCAGTCACAAAACTGTCACCTTTACCCAAGAATGCTTATTTAGGAGGAATGGTTCATAGAAAAGGAACCCCAGTCTTGGCAGCCAGATCTCAAAATAACAGCTGAAAAATCCCATTTATCATCACAACAGAAAGCACTAGCCTCTTGTATCCTTATGATTGTTGTCTTGGAGACTCACAGTAAGCACATAGTACAGATAAAACTACCTGTGTCTTCAGACAGGATACTTATAATGAGATAAGGTCATAGAGCCTGTTTATGTCTGGAGTAAAGTCTGCTTATATTTGATTTTTTTTTCCAGTAAAGAAGAGGCCAGTCTAAAAGCAGTGTTCTTAGCTGCTGTATTCCAGGTGCATTCCTTGTAAGACAGATTCCCAAACCCTTACTAAGACCAAGCAGCCAATTCCATGCAAACACAAATAAATGAAAAGCAAATAGCTTCATACTAGCCTCTCTCTGTCAATAACTTATTGCCACAGCCCACTTACACCCTTAAGGAGCCGTGACCTGTGCCCTCTGAATTTATTGTTATTTTTTAAAACAGTTTTATAAATGAAAACTTAGATCTTATTTCATCATCAATGAGCATACAGAAATGTTTCCGTAAGAACTTCTCCTTGGAAACTTTAAGCAGAATTTGCCTTTTTTGGTGGGGGGTGGAGGGTTGGGGCAGTTGTTAGATAAGGTTTCATCATGTAGCCCTAGCTGGCCCAGAACTTACAGAAGCATGCCTCTGCTCACCAAATGCTGAGTTTAATGGCATTCAACAGCACATTTTAGCAGCATTTGGATTTTTTAACATTTTTCTAACCTTAAAACTTCAAGAAACATACAAGAAGTAAATGAAATAAGTAAATACTTTTTGCCTTTTATTCTAGTTCACCATTGTCCTAGGAAACAAAGTGAGAGAACTAAGGAATCCTTCAGTATTATCTGTCTTTCATGTCCAACAGCACCTGGAACATAGTGATTGTTAAAATACTTGAATGGGTGAACAACTTAAATTGAGCTTCCCTGGAGAATTTAGACACCATTGGATAATAGTTAGTTCATAAAATTTTACAAATATTAATTCTTTCACCTGAGTGCAATTAAGTCTGAGAGTCAGCAGAGAAGCATAATTACACTTGCATATGGAAGTATATATCTTAAATAGTTTAATTTTTACATTTATTTATCATATATATGCACTCACATTTTTAGTTTGGTTCTTTATGGTGTTTTATATGTTTCTAGAAGTAAAAAAAAAAATCCTAATTGATGATATTAATTAAAAGTAAATAATGAAATATAAATATGCAGGAGAATATTTTTATAATTAGAAATATTAAAATGAGGACAGTACTTAATATGTAGTAAAATGGTAAAATACTTTTATTTCTGTAAAGTTTCTCAAAGAAAAAGAGTCTAATAAACTCAGGTTATTCTGTTACTGCTTTTTGATCATCTTTTGTGCCTCTGACTGGTTAAATTTCATATCTGATATTTCCATTAGGATATTAAGTTCTACTTTCTTAAAAAACACTTTTGATGATAAATTTTCAAACTGTGTCCATAATTGCTTCAAAAAATATTTGCTAGTTGAATAGTCTGCTTTTAAAAACCAACAAATATTTTTGCAAATTATCTGAGAATGACCATTTCTGTCATATTTTGAGTGGAGAGATTTGGGGGTATAAAATGTTTGCTTTTTCTTCAGAAACAAGTAAAAAGCTATTTTTAAAATAATGCTTTCAAATTTGAAGTTCAATTGTTTTGTTTTGTTTTGTTTTAAACAGTATCAAGTAGCAAAAGACAAAAATGCCCCACATAATCTTTTTCACCCTGGTTTGAGGATAAAGTATGTGAATCAGCACCTCCGTACTGAGTTTCAGATGTTAGTATTAACTGAGAAGTTGCTATTTTTAGGACCAGCTGTAATGTTTCTAATTGTGGTGCTAGGAGTAGTGGGTACTTTCTTTCCCAGAAGGCTCTGCATTCTTAACACGTACAGGTCAATTTCACATAACGCTATCAACAAGAAGCAATAGGTCTTTGCAGGCTGTGTTTCTAACTGGAATATTATGAGCAGGCGTTGGGAGTCACAGGCTGAATTTGGGAACCAGCTGCATGTCAGGACAAGCATGGATTGTGGTCCCAGGAGGCTGAGAGAACACAATGATTAAATTTAATTTATTTGAGAGATAAGAAGAAGAAGAAGAAGAAGAAGAAGAAGAAGAAGAAGAAGAAGAAGAAGAAGAAGAAGAAGAAGAAGAAGAAGAAGAAGAAAGTATCTTTCTGCTGACAAGATTGACACTGTCTTCGGAAGTGAGCTGACTGCTTGAAAAGCAAACATTCACTTTTAAAAGATGATGATCAAGGAAACATCTTTACGAAGGGACCCGGATTTAAGGGGAGAGTTAGCTTTCCTAGCCAGGGGCTGTGATTTTGTTCTCCCATCACGGTTTAAGAAGCGGCTGAAGTCATTTCAGCAGACACAGGTTTGGCATTTGGGTGTTTCTTTTGAATATTTTAATTACTAATAAAACCACCAAGTAAACTAACACACAAATAATTTTATTACTCACTTGTACTTGATATTAGGTCAAGGAATTAATCTGTGTTCTCTATTCAGCTATTTGCAGAAAGCTATTTGTAGAGAGATTCCAGCAGGTTTAAAAATAGAACTTCTGGACCTGGAGTACAGTACTCACATTTTTATCCTGTAGGGAAGGAATTCTGTTTTGCAGACAATAAATACCACTTAACAAGTATTTACCAAGCATACTAGAAAACTAGACTTCCTGTAGAAACACCATTTGTACATTTAAAATTAGTAGATTTTATTAGGATATAATTATAATGAATGTTTGTCTTAAAGAATATGGATCCCAATAATTTATAAAATTATAAAATTTATAATTTATCCTGATATTTAGAAAAGCAGAGAATTTTTTTACTTTATTAGTGTGTGTGGACTGCCACAGCCCACATGTAGAGATCAGAGAACAACTTTCTAAAGTTCCACCTTTATGTAGGCCCTAAGGATCCAATTCTGGTTACCAGGTTTGTGTGGCAAGTGCCTTTATCCTTTGAACCATCTTGACAGATCCAAGGTATTTTTATAGAGACACAACAGTGTATATCTACAATAATGGTGGATATGTAGATAATGAAGCACAACAGTCTTCTAAATTTTAAACTAATGCCTCCTCCTAGCAAGCTGAGACTGATTGCTGCCTACAGAAACTACAGAGTCTCTGCTTTATTGTTTATAACCTTAGGACCAGTGTCTGTATCATCATACAAATTGCCTAACATGGAGTACAATACAAATCAAGGACTATAGAAATGCTAACAATCCAAACTCCAGCAAAGAATCATAATTTCATAATTATCTGGTCCAGGAAAAGTTCAAATTTAAAGAGTAAGGTATATGATTTTTTTCATGTGTCAAAATGATCAAATATGGAACTATTATAATGATAATATTAATGACTATTCAGAATGACTAAGTAACATACTGATACTGAAAAACTGAAATAGAGAATTGAGATACTTTTTCAACTTAACATTTTTTATTACTAGTCCTGTATTGGCTCAAAACAGCTTTATTTAAAGTGAGGACATATCAAACTTTGTAGCAAATTGGGCAACAATTAGAAGTTTTTATTTATGTTTATAAAGTCAGCTTTATTATACTACTTTAAAGTTTAAATTATGTATCTCCTAATAACACAATTGCAAGTAAGTTGATAGAGCTGAAAGTTCAGAATAAATGCATCCTTTTGTATTATTTTTCTTTATTAACCAATGAATTAATTAATACTTGCTTATTAGTAATGTGCTTTGTATTAAGAAGTGTACACATACACAAAAGAGGATAGTAGGTCATCAAATGTTTGCCCTTTCAGTTAACTTTGGCAGCCATTGGTTGTTTTGAATGTTGTGTTCATATGTCAGTACAAATGCACAGTTAACATTGAAGGTCTTGCTCTAGACCTCAGATGTGTTCATACCCACTGGAGAAGTAGTCTAAATTCTAATGCCATAATTACCCTGAAATTAAACCGTACTTCCCTGGGTTTCATACTGTTGAAAACATTTTGAAGAAACAGAATTTTGATGATTATGTAGTTACAATCTTATAAACATCTGTGTGCACAAAATAGTAGAATAAACACAGTACTGATATACAAGGTCAGGTATAGCCTCTGATGATCTGCCTTATTTCAGAATTTTAAGAATGCTTTCTGGTGCTGCTGACTTATACTTGCAGATTTACCATTAAAGCAAAGAAATGTTTGTTCAGATTGAATTATCACTTTGCTAAATCAAGAGAGGTTTACAAACTTTGGATTGCTTTACAAGTGGACATGATTGTTTATTATTAAACCTAGAGGACTGTGCCAAATTCTGCATCATTTATAATCTTTTCAGAACCCCACTGTTTGGCTTTGTCACTCATTGCTTTTCACGAGGACAAATATGTGTTCAGCACTGTTTGGAGTCATTTATATGTTGCATTCTATTATTTCCTTAAATCCACACAATCTTGCAAAGAATGGGGGTTGTGATTTCTGTTTATTACTGAAATTCTAAAAGGTTAGGTAACTCTCCTGAGGTCACAGACTAGTAAGCCATCACTGTTTACTGTTGTATATTTTATGTTCATTGGCCTCATTTCCTGCTGTACAGCCCCTTTCTTGACTGTGGCTTTGTATGAGGTCACTGTCTAAACATTAGGAAGAGTGGGTAGTTTTAAAAAAAAAAGAACATTTGAATAATACTTTGTGTTCACAGTAAATTAAGAAAAAAAAACTTAGTTAGGTCTAGGGAAGTAGCTCAGTGGCAGAGAGCCTGCCTACTATCCACCACTACTGGGTAACACGTCTAGCACACAGCCCCCAAAGCCTAGCTACTCAATAACTTGTCTATCTCTCATACTTTATGTAGCATCTAATACATTGCCATGCTCATGACCCTGTAAACTTTCATAAAATCCTTCTTTTTATTTTAATTTTTTTGAGAGAAGCTTTCTCTTTGTAGCCCTGCCTGTCCTAGAACTCTCTCTGTAGACCAGGCTATCCTTGAACTCAGAGATCTGCCTCCCAAGTGCTGGAATAAAAAGCATGAACCACAAATGCTAGGTGCTTTTTTATTTTTTTCTGCTAGTAGTCTTAAAATTGAATTTAGTCTTCATTGGTAAAAATAAACTCCTAGAGAGCTGGGCAACTTGGATTATTGAGATGGCTCAATAGTAGGAGCACTTGCTGCTCTACAAAGGACATGGATTAGATTGCTTAACATCCACATGGCAACTCACAATTATCTATAACTCCAGATATTTGAAACTCTCTTCTAACTTCCACAGCACTAAGCATGTACATGGTACACAAACATACATGCAGGCAAACTCTCATACACATTAAAAATAAATCTTTAAAAGATCTACATAATAGCATACCACTGTAATCCCAACACTTGGGTGATAGGAGCAGGAGGAAACTGAGATCAAGCTCAACCTTGACTACATAGTAAGAGTTCAAGGCTAGCCTAGTCTACTTTGAAACCCCATCTCAAAAGATTTTAAGAGAAGAACAAGAAAAAAAAAAAGCCTTCCTTGATATTTTCCTTGATCCTGAGTAATATCACGTTCACTGTTGCCTCACTATGCCTCTTCACTGTCCCATGAAGCACACTACAACAGGTACTTTTTGGGAAAAGGAAAGATAAATTATAAATTAACATTTAATTAACCATAAAGACTCTTTGGTTATAATGAAATTAGTGACCATAGTTGTTGCCTATTGGAGAATACCAAAGTGAGTTAAATTTATGTCTTAGGGAAAACAGTCTGCTATACCAGGGGAAGTGGCAAACACCCCAGCCAAAAGTTTTCTGAAATGCTTGTCAAATACTCTTAGTAATTTTTCTTTGGCAAAGTTAAACTAGAAAAGAAATTTAAACTAGCCCATATACCAAATACATTTCAATATGTTTATTTTATTTTTAAAGAAAGAGTCGCTTGAAGCCTAAGCTGGCCTCCATCTTGCTCTATAGCAGAGGATGGCCTTTAACTGTTGACTCTGCTACTTCAAGTGCTGGAACAACCACACCTCATTTTATGCAGTACTGAGTATAGAACCCAGTGTCTCATGCATGGTAGGTAGTCAAGCATTCTGCCCACTGAGAAACATCCCCAGCCCTAATTGTATACATTTTGGAAGGCAGCTATGGTTACCACTATACCATCAATGCAGACAATAGATGTATATTTTTAAAGAAATTATTATTTCTTCCATTTGGTGAAGGGATAGAAATTCACACAAAGACCAAGAACAGTTTTCAAAAAGAAACTAACTAAAAACGTTCCAACAGACCAAGAATATACCTTAACCTCCATTGGCTGTTTCAAAAAGCCATCTTTGTGTTGTTACTGGGTCTGCTCTATCTCACTGTAGCCACCTTCTCTGCCTGTGGGACTCAGCTGGCCACTGCCACAGCTTTCTCAACAGAGCCTCACCTGCTATATTGGATCATCAGCATGCCTCACCATGTTAAATGCAGCTGTGGACACCAGCTCTGAGTCCACAACCAAAGACTTGAAACAGATGAAAGAAGTTATGGAGGAAGCATAGAATGGGAGAGATGCACCTGCCAATGGGAATGCTAGTGAGGAAAATGGGGAGCTAGAGGCTGACACAGTAGATGAAGAGGAAAAAGGTATGTAGAGGAAGAAAGGAAAGAAGGTTCTGTCGAGGCAGAGGATAGAGATGAAGATGAAACTGAGGCTCCTATGGGTAAACAGGTAGCTGAAGATGAAGAGGAGGATGATGTTGATACCAAGAAGGAGAAGGCCATTGAGGATGACTAGACAGCAAAAAGAAAAAGCTAACCTTAAGGCTACCTTTCAGAGTTTAAATGTGATCCCCTTAGAGGAAAGGAGAAGGTTTTCTTGCCTATTGGACAGTGCCACTCACAGATGACATGTACTCTCCAACATCTCATCAAAACCATAGCATGAATTTTCAACAGGGGAGAGGTAAAAAAGTGCCAAAGAAAGTAGCTGCAGTGAGCACAGAACTGGGAATGATGCAAAGATGGCTTTTTGGTACAGCCGGTGGGGATTAAGGTATATTCTTAGCCTGTTGGAACTTTAGTAGTTAGGTTCATTTTTGAAAACTCTTCTACCTCCACCAAATGGAAGAAATTATAATTTCTTTTAAAAAAAATTTACATCTAATGTCTACATTGGTGGTATAGTGGCAACCATAGCTGCCTTCCAAACTGTATTTAATAAGCTGTACTACAAATAGTTAGTTTGTATAAAATGGTTTTAAAAGTCCAAAGATAAAAGGTTTTTTCCTATGAAGTTGCTGTTTGTTTGTTTATGGCCTGTTTGATGTATGTATGAAACATGTCTAGCAATAAATCTGAATTTCATTAGTTGTTCTAACAACAAAAAATATACTTTAGGATCTTGATCAGCTTATATTGTTGTAGCTGACACTGCTCTTTGATTATCTTGAAATACTTGCCAACTGATGAAAATTTTACTGCAGGATTTCTAAACCATAAATGTATGTGAACAAGTATTGGCAAATAATATGTTAATTTTTATATGGAAAACATTCCCTAGAAACATGCTTATTACTTCTCTCTAGAGTACTCTAAAGTGAGCTCTTGCTTTCTGCTGTCTCTATTTGCACATTCTTGTATTTATACACAACTTCTTATTGCTGATGAGGACTCTTGAAAAATATATACTGTTTAGAGTTTTTGTATCTTATAATCTCATTTTTTTCTTCCAGATTCAAAATAAACCAGAAAAAAAACCTACAAAACCACTTCCATCTGCAGCTTCCCTTCCAAGTAGTCCGCAACCTGTCTCCCCTACTCCTCATGTGAATGATGTTGTGAATACACCGTTGTCCATAAACATTCCACAGTTCTACTTCCCTGAAGGACTCCCAGACACCTGCAGTAACCATGAACAGATCCTAAGCAGAGTTGAAACCGCTTTCATGGACATTGAAGATCAGAAAGCAGATATTTATGAAATGGGGAAGATTGCAAAGGTAATAACTACTGATCCCCTTTGCTAGTAGTGCCAGCATTATCCCTTTTCACTGCCTTTTTGCTCTGACTTTAAGCACAGGTTTTGGTTTTGGTCTTATGATGAAAAATTATTTGATCCTAATACATCTAACAGTGGTCCTACTGCACAGAATTCATCCTTTCATTCTTTTTTTTTTTTAAACCCTGGCTTTGAACTCTTTTTGTAGACCAGATTGACCTTAGAATTAAGCACTTTTCTGAGGATGTACTTTAAAAGGCTAAAGGTTATAGTGGTCCCAGAGCCACATGGAAGCAAGTAGGTAATCAGGGAATGCCTAAGACCCCATTTATGCTTCCATGTGGAAGGAATAATTTTTAAAAATTTGAAAACTTTGAGAAAAATTCTTTGAGATAAAGCCCTAACTTGTCCTCTTTGTATTCAGTGCCTCTAGAGTCAGGCTCCAGAGATCTTTCTAAAACTGTCTGATAACTTGTTTGCTGCATGAGCCTGGCTCTCTTGCCTGCTCACAAGTGTAGATATATTATGCTGTTCTATCCTTTTTGATTGATTTTCATTCCTACCAACTTAGCCAACATCTACTTTAAAGAGCTCCCTCTCATGCTATTTGCAAAAGTGTATGTCCTAATCATGTCCTCTTCCCTAAATGACACTACTGAGCACTTGTCTTGCTGCTAAATGGATCACAACTAGGGAGACTTTAGAAAAAAAATGAAAAGTGATTTTTTTTCCTCTTTCTTCACTCTCTCCCCATGTCAGAACTTACTTGATAAGGCATTTCTAACAAAAATTTCTCTTCCAGAAATAAGAGCTTACCTGTCTGCACTGTTTTATCTGTGAGGAAAGTAGCCCCACAAGAGCTTAACAGAAGTCATAGACTGAGTTCATGTGAGGAAACAATTGTTCTAACTTCTAGCATGGTGCTGTTTCTACTTATATTATTTCAATGAATTTAACCAAGTAAGCCATCTTCAGATAAATAGTCATCTAAATTAGAAGTTCTCTTTCTAGGGTAATGGGTTTCCTTACCCAATTTCCTGAGAGATAGTTATTGTGTTAGATGATATACTAAAGATGGTTAATTTCCTAAATAGGCTAAAATTACAGACCTAAATATAAAATTTAGCAAGAGTGAGTGAAATCTGCATTTGGAAGTAATTTGTTAAACCAAAACTCTCGAGACCAGGGGAAGTATCTATAAAGAAAAGTTTTGAAGCATTACAGATGCTAACTAGAAAGATTTAAAAAGAAAAAATGAAGAGATCCTGAGACAGGTTTCAGCAAATGTTACCAGACAGGTTAGAAGCAGTTAGGAAATGTCTACCAAATTAAAACTAAGAACATTTTTAATAGACATTTAAGGAAAGCACTGTGATCTACACTGGCTATAGATAAGAAAGACCGGAGAATAGCAACACAAGGATAGATCTGGGGTAGAAGAGTCATTGGGATTAGCTGAGTTAGTTAACAGTCAAAAAAAGAAGTTTTTAAATAAACAGGGCTGATTTGTTAAAACACACACACACACATAGGTCTTCATTAATTATTAGAACCTCCCAGAATTTTTTTCAGATATCTCATAAGTGCCAAATAGGTCAAGCTAGATTGTGTAAGATCAAAAATGAGACTCAGAGCCAAATATCAGGGAGAGGGAGCACCACAGTCAATTCTCACCCAGCTGTCTTGCAACTTCCTCAGCCTCCTTCTGGTTGCTTCTGTCAGCAGCTTCTGCCAGTAGCTTCTGTTCTCTCTTGGTTTCAACAAGCCCTTATATACCCATCCAGGTTAGGATTAAAGGCGTGTAGCCTTGAACTCACAGAAACAGAATAAGTTCTGTTTCAGGAGTTGTGAGATCAAGGGTGGAGGTCACCACTCCCTGGCTTTCCCTGTGCTGGGATTAAAGGTGTATGTGACTGGCTCAGCTGTTTATCTTTGTATTCATGATTTAAGAATTTCCTGAACTGTTGGCCTAGGATTTGACTGGATGCTCTCTCCCCAATATTCAAGTTTTATTAAATGTGTAATATATATCCACATATCCCCTTTTGTGTCAAAAAGAAAAAAGAAAATGGTAACTAACATAGGAAAGACCATATATAATAGGTACAATAATATACAAACAGTAATTACATAAGGAATGCCCAGTTCATTAACAATTGACAGATTGAAGAAAGTATTCCATTATTTATCCTGTTTTGGTGAGTCCAAAGGATTGTACCTTATCCACTTTGTATCTAACTTGTATTACTAACTAAAAACTATATTTTGATGTCTATTAAACTTGCTTTAACTTTTTTTTCTAAAACTGTCACTAGATAACTGAAACTATTAACTATCTCAACTTCAAATTCCTCAGAGACCCAAGAAGGAAACAATATTAAGCAAATAGCATCTTCCAAAAATGTAAGAAATGAAACAGCTGGCTGCCTGGACAATCACCCAAAGTTCTTCTGTGTTATTGAAGCATCCATCTTCGGCCTACAGGCCTAGAATATCTGACAGACTTCTCTGTGAAACTGGTTCATCTTAGCTAGCCACCATGAAAATGTCCTGAGCAGTTTGTAGTCCAAATCTTATCTTTGGTTGGCATTTGTCAGCCTGGTGCCTTTGTTATAGTCCATGTGATATCGTTGTTGTGGGGCCCCATCTTCCTTTTGGATATTTCCAGTTCACATTTAGGCATTGTCATGGATCACTGCAGAAAACTGCTAAGAGACTAAAACCTAACACAAGATACATAAAGTTAAATGCAAACATTTTTATTCAGAATAAGATTAGTGACAATAGACCTGTCCCTTCTTTTTAGTCATTCTTCTGTCCCATATCTAGTGGCTCTTCTGATATAATACAGAGATTTTGCCTTTTTCTTTTAACAAGTATGCTTGGGTTTATAGAGAAGGAGAGAGTCACACTCTAACTCCAAAGCCAGCCTTAATTTATAATTTAATTGGGACTTCAACTTATCTTGTAATTAAAGACAGAGGTTAGGAAGAAAGATTTTACCACATAGAATATATTGGTACCAACAGATGTGATATTCTTTTGCTTCTGAATTTTTCTGGATAGCTTCCCTTTTGTTGTACATGTCTAAATGTCCAAGGTCTTTTGACTTCCTAAAGATACAAACAAAAACCTGCCCTAACCCTTTGTTTTTTCTTACAACTTTTAAGAATTGTACTATGGGTAGATGAGCCATCAATTCTTATTTTCATGACATTTCTCTGATTCCAATCAAGTTTTTATTAATTTTGATGGTACCCATAACTTTTCTTCACCTTTGGAAACAAAATCAAAACCTCTTCCCCAACATAGCACATAGCCTGGCTTACATTCTGAGGCCAGTACATTTTTTAAATAGACGGGCTGCAAGCTGCAGACCACAACCACTAAACAGCTTGGGATCAGAAACACCCTGGACTGACCCTTCAGATCCCACTCCACCTATAGGAACACCTGACTCACTCTTGAGGGAGGGGGGACAAAACTGGATTTGCCAGGAATGGAGACTGAACTAAGCATTATTGGATCAGTGGGACCATGGGACTGTCTGCAGCCTGCCCAGGGAGGGGATGAGCAGTTGTGGAGAAGAAAAAATGACCTGATGTGGCAGGAGGGGGAAGGGACCTTGAATGGGGATATACAGGGATAGAAAAAAAAATCCAGAGGGAAAGCTGAACACAAAGTAATTTTATGTGTAGCAAATTATTTGCATTATCACCCTTGATAATTCATGCTTATGATTTTTATTTTCTTTATAGTTATTGTTAACTTATCAGCATTTTAAATTCAATTTACTGTTTTTTTTGATAAATACAAAATAAAGAAAAAAGAAAAAAGAAATAGACGGGCTGATTTAGCTCATCCATTTTTTTCTATAGTCCAATGCCTTTCAGCAGCTGTTGTTCCTTTCTTATTAGCATTGAGAAAATTCAAAGTTAATAAAGCACTATGTAGTCTATTTCTAGGGGTCTTTGTTACTCCTTTCTGTTTATTTAGCATCCTCTTTAGAATTCGATTTGATCTCTGCATGACTGCTTGCCCTATAGGATTATGTGGTATTCCTGTAATATGCTTTATATTATAATAAGCAAAAAATGTTTCATTTTACTAGAGACAATGCTGGAGCATTGTCTGTCTTAATCTCTACAGATATTCCCATGATGGCCATAACTTCTAGCAAATATATGATTACAGAATGAGCCTTTTCTGAACTCAAAACAGTTGCCCATTGAAATCCTGAAAATGTATCTATTGTATGATGTACATATCTTAATTTTCCAAATTCTGTAAAATGAGTTGCATCCATCTGCCAGATTTCATTTCTATGTATACCTTTAGGGTTACTCTCTGCTGGTAATGGAGTTTGATTATAGAAGGAACAGGTGGAATATCTTTTTACAATTTCTTTGGCTTGTTGCCAAGTGATGGAGAAATCTTTTTTTAACCACTTACTATTAATGTGATGTTTTTTATGAAACTCTTGAGGCCTCTAGCATATTTCCTATTAATAATTTATCAATTTCATCATTACCTTGTGCTAAAGGACCTGGCAGACCTGTATGAGATTGAATGTGTGTTATACAGAAGGGATAATCCCTATTCCTGATTATTTCTTGTAACCAAATAAATAATGAAGTTAATTCTAACTCATCATTAATAAAATCAGCAGTTTCCAATGTGTAAAGCAACTCCTTCTGCATACTGTCAGTGACTATGTAGAGAGCTTGGGTAAAATCCATTAATACCATCACAATAGCATATAATTCTGACTTTTGAACAGAATTATAAGGGCTTTGAACCACTTTACTTATATTTTCTGATTTGTAACCTGCTTTTCCTGACTTATTTGCATCGGTATAAAATGTGGGGGCTCCAATAATTGGTTTATCTCGTACAACACAAGGAAGAATCCAATTAGTTTTCTTTAAAAATTCAATTCTTAACTTTATTTATTTATTTATTTATTTATTTATTTATTTATTTATTTATTTATTTATTTGCCTTGGTGTTTTGCCTGGAACTGGAACTACAGACAGTTGTTAGCTGCCATGTGGGTGCTGGGAATCGAACCCAGGTCCTCTGGAAGAGCAGATGGTGCTCTTAACCACTGAGCCATCTCTCCAGCCCATAAAAATTCAATTCTTTTGCTTTGAGGGTATTTATTGTTAATATCTCCCAAAAAATTACTGCAGGCTCTTTGCTAGGGTTCACTTTCTACTCATAATTGGTCAATTTCTTCATTAGTTAAAGGTACAACAATTTTTGCTGGGTCCATTCCTGTTAATTGACAAAGTCTTAATTTCCCTTTAAAGATCAATTCAGAAATCTTTTCCACATATGTCTTTAATTTTTTACTCGGTTTATATGGTAGAAATATCCATTCCAATATAACATTTTCCCTTTGTATTAAAATTCCCGTAGGAGAATGCTTAGAGGGCAGGATAACTAGGATTCAGATAAGGTCTGGATCTACATGATCCACATGTACATCATGTAATTTCTTTTCTACCAAAGATAATTCTCTCTCAGCTTCAGGTGACAATTCTCTTGGACTATTTAAGTCCTTGTCACCATTTAAGGTTTTAAATTATCCAGTTTATCATTTTTTTATTCCAATAATGTCTTATAAATTGGTAATGTCTCCTAGTAATCTCTGAAAATCATTAAACGTCTTTAATCTCTCTCTCCTGATTTGTACCTTTTGGGGTCTAATTTTCTGAAGGTCTGCTTTTATAGACTAAATCTCCCCCTTTGTATTTTTTCAGGGGCTATTTATAATCCTCAAGCAGGCAGAATATTTTTCACTTCCTCAAACGTTTTTTTCTAGAGTATCAGTGTTTGAATTTGCCAATAGGATGTCATCCATATAATGGTATATTATGGATTTGGGGAATTTGTTGCAAAGTTTTTCTATTGGCTTTTGTACAATGTGCTGACATAGTGTAGGGCTATTCAGCATTCCTTGAGGGAAGACCCTCCACTGATACCTCTTTACAGGCTGAGAATTATTATAAGTGGACACTGTAAAGATGAATTTTTCTTTATCTTGTTCTTTTAAGGGTATTGTGAAAAACAGTCTTTTAAATTGATAACTATGATGAACCATTCTTTTGGTAAAATAGAAGGCAAAGGCATTCCAAACTGTAGAGAACCCATTGGCTGCATCACCTTGTCTATTGCCCTTAAATCTGTCACCATCCTCCACTTTCCAGATTTCTTTTTAATGACAAATACTAGAGAGTTCCAAGGGCTTGTTGGTTCTTCTATATGCTGAACATTTAACTGCTCCTACACCAGCTGCTCTAAGGCCTGCAATTTCTCTTTTGTTAATGACCATTGATTAATCCATATAGGCTTATCTGTTAGGCATTTTAAAGGTAGTGCTGTGTCTTTGAAAGATCAACAGCTGTTGTGCTTGTTTCTGTACAGCTTGAATAGTTTGTGACTGTTTCTTATAATGCCTTCTAGTATTTCTTCCAGAAATATGTGCTAGTTTATGATTTATTTCTGTGTTTGAAGAATGTTAATCTGTGTGTTCCATTGTTGTAATAAATCTCATCCCCATAAATTTATGGCAATGCTAGCCACATATGGCTTTAATATTCCTCTCTGTCCTTCTGGTCCTATACACTCAAGCCATTTTGCACTTTGTTTTACTTGGGATAAAGACCCAATCCCCCAAAATTGAGCATTTACCTCCTGAAGGGGCCAACTTGGATGCCATGACTCTGGTGAAATTATTGATGCATCCACCCCTGTGTTCAATAAACCTTCAATAATAACATCATTTATTTGTACTTTTAATTTTGGTCTTTGTTCATTATAGACATTTGCCAGAATATTTTTTTTACAATTTTTCCTGAGTTTTTTTTTCTTTTTCTATAGAATCTCTATCATTTAGTGTAGCATGTTTTTTTTAAAATAGGTTTTAATTTCTTTAATTGTTCTGGGAAGGGGTATTCTCCACAATATCAGGGTAAGATTGCACTGGATTTGATATGAGGGCTTTTGCAAGCCCCCTTTGGGCAAATCCTGAAGGGAGAAGGCTACCTTGTCTGTCCCTTGTTGGCAGACATTCATTAGTCCAGTGTCTACCTTTTCCACACCTCCTGCATACTCCAGAAGGGAGGGTTGTGCTCTTGTGATTATTCCTTACAAAGGTTTCTGGCAACACCTTGATTACAATTTCTTTGTATATGACCTTGCCTTCCACAATTATAGCATTTAACATTTTGTCTTTTTCTTATACCTTTAGAAATGACCTCTCCTACCCAATTATCATCATCTTCATAAGAATCTACATTGTTTCACGAATCCAATCCTCTAATGGTGCTAACCTTGCTTTTAACATTCTTCTTATTTTTTTTTTACATTGTGTATTAGTGTTCTCAAACACCAGGGATTCAATTAGTATTTGCCTTGCTTTTGAATCTGGTACTATCCTATTTACTGCTGTAGATAATCTCTGCAAAATGTCTCTAAAAGTTTCCTTTGGGCTTTGTATTATTTTTATGAATGATTTGGTTTTCTTTCTTACTTCTTCTATCCGATCCCATGCATTTAGTGCTGCCATGAGGCATAAATCAAGAACATGGGAATTGCATAGGGATTGCCTTTCAATATCAGAATATTCTCCTTCCCCAAGAAGTTGGTCTAGGGAGGCTTCTATGCCCCAACTCTGCTTCTTGGTTCTATTATTTTAGCCTCCTCCTTCCACCATGTTTTCCACTGTAAAAGTGGCCGTGGTTCCAAAACAGCAGTAACCATGTCTAACCAGTCCTTAGGGGTGATCTGATGGCAACAAGACCAGGAATTCAACATTTGTTTTAACAAGTGGTAAATGCATCCCATATGTCACAATTACATCTTTAACCCTTTTTAGTTTGTACCAGAGACCAATTAACTTCTCTAATATCACTATCCTCTTTTGATCTTTTAATGGTTACTGGGTATATTAGTGTTGGCTATCTGATAAACTTAAGCTGTTTTTCTGTAGCTTTAGATGATATTGCTGAGGTCTGTTCTTTATATTCCTTTGTTTGTGTTTGAATATCTTTGAGCTCCTTTTCAATAGACTTTTTAAAGACTTCTTTCTTGGCATTCATATTAATTGACTTCTTTAATGATAAAACAGAAGTCAAACAACAAATATGCATAATAAACATTATGAGGATAATTCCATCTACTCTATTTATCTTTTCCTTTACTGATTCCAATATCAAATCATCTAGAGAAAGATCACAGAAAGACCAAGCACCCTCCATTGCCTTAAACAAATTCCCCTCTTTTTAAAAAAAATCTGTTGTACTCACCAATTTAGTTGTCAGAGTCAGTTCCAATGGTTGTAAAGTGGGGCAGCTACCTAGTGTGATAGCAGCCCAGGGAGGGGCTCACAAAGAGAAAGAACTTGTAACCCACTAGGAGAAAGAGGCTACTGTCTGAAAAAACTTACTCAAGACTAAAGTGAAATGGAAACACATGTGGCCGGGTCTGCCTAAAGCTGGAGGCTAACTCAACAGCCTACCCAGCCAATAATTATTCCCCTGGTTTTTATTGTTCTGGCCGGTAAGCGGCTTTTTGTTGTTGTTGTTGTTGTTGTTGGGGGGGATGTTTGCCCTAAAGTTGAGCACCAAATGTAGTATCACAAATGAGACTCAGAGCCAAATATCAGGGAGAGGGAGCACCACAGTCAATTCTCACCCAGCTGTCTTGCAACTTCCTCAGCCTCCTTCTGGTTGCTTCTGTCAGCAGCTTCTGCCAGTAGCTTCTGTTTTCTCTTGGTTTCAACAAGCCCTTATATACCCATCCAGGTTAGGATTAAAGGCGTGTAACCTTGAACTCACAGAAACAGAATAAGTTCTGTTTCAGGAGTTGTGAGATCAAGGGTGGAGGTCACCACTCCTTGGCTTTCCCTGTGCTGGGATTAAAGGTGTGTGTGACTGGCTCAGCTGTTTATCTTTGTATTCAAGGTTTAAGAATTTCCTGAACTGTCTGCCTAGGATTTGACTGGGTGCTCTCTCCCCAATATTCAGGTTTTATTAAATGTGTAATATATATCCACAAGATTGGGACTTGTTTTGTGTTTTATATTTTGTCAGCTAATTTTATTAAATTTTGATTCTTTGTTTTGCTTGTGTGTGTGTGTGTGTGTGTGTGTATGTGTGTGTTTCTGTGTCTGTATCTCTGTGTATTTGTGTGTGTGTGTGTGTGTGTGTGTCCACAGAACCAGAAGAAGGAAGGCATCAGATCCACCAGAGCTGGAGCTACAAGTGGCTGTAAGCTGCCCTGATATGGGTGCTGGGAACCAAATAAATCCTCTAAAAGAGCAGTTTGCTTAGCCATAGAACCTACTGCCTAGGGCTGTGGGACTGTACATCAGATGACAACCAGTATTTTACAGGTTGTCCTACCAGATGAATAACTCTGTTGGGGAACCCCACTAGGCAAAGCCTGTGGGGTAACTAGCTATGGACAGCTGTTGTTTTCTGTCTGTAACTTTCTTGGGTACCACTGCAATGCCTCCTTAATAAGAACAGCTGTGGGGTTTTTTCCACAGCCCATTGATAGTATGTTTTACATCTTTGGGCACATATATAGTTATGGATATTTAAGTCTGATGTATAGAAATAATACCAGAATATTCTTTTTTACTGACACAGGAAAGTAACAGTATTTTCAATCTCAAATACAATTAATTTTAGACTTCAGAACAAGTTCAGACAGACTAAACTGCTCCTGCAGAATATACACAAAGACTAATTCTAGGTGTTGTTTATTGCTAAATCAAGGCCAGGCTATTTTGAGACCCCTCCCCCTGCAGTAGACTTTCTGTATGTACCCTGACCACTCAAAGTTCAACCTGCTACTGTTATCGTTATGTCCTGTATTTCGGTGTCATTCTTTGTGTAGTAAAAAGTTACATGCAAAGCCAAGCATTTACACTAGTCAGTCTTTATGACCTTACTAGCCTGAAAAAAACTGTATAACTTCATATATTATGAGAATTGGATGGGCTCTGAAAATGAACCATATAATTGTCCAGAGTTTGGCTAAGGAGAGAGGAAGAGCAGTAGCAATGTGGGGAGGGGGGAGAGACTGAGTATGTATGAATGAGAGTGTGTAAGAGCAGCAGCAATGTAGGGATGAAGCTGTGAGTGTACGTACTGAATGAGAGATGAAAAAGAAGAAGCCTAAAAAGAGAGTGAGAGATATGTGAGAGAATGAATGGATGAGAGAGTGATTGAGCAAAGAGTGAGTGAATAATGTGGAAAAAGCAAGTGTAGAAAAAGCATGTATGTGTGAATGAATGTTTGAGATACAAAGTTATGTAACTGTGTATAGAGATGTATGACCATATGTATCTAAAGAAAGATAGGTAGTTGTGTGTATATAAGGCAGCAGTGTGGAGATGTGCAGCTGAATGGAGACAGAAAGAGCCAGAGATCATTTTTAAGAAGTAAAAGGGAAAGTTGCCATCAGAGGGAACTTTCCTTATTTTACCAGTCAGTTAGATATTTATTCATAATTATCCCAGATTAAAAAAAAAAAGTTTTTTACCCAATCCCTTTGCTACTCTGAGATATTCCTTTTATTACTCTGAAGCAGATCGTGGGAGCTGGCCTCTTGGAGGTCTGCATTAGCCAACTCTCCAGCCCTGCCTCTTTATTCTTAAAACCACTTATTTAAAAACATTTGTTTGTATTTTTCAGCTGCCTAATTTTATTTAATGTAGCTCTTACTTGGCTCCAGTTTCTTAGCACTTAACTAAATTATCTTTATCTTCAACATTTGCCATGAGGCAGTCAACTATGTCTCTAGCACTTACTGCCCATTGTCTTACAGCACGTTAATGTAGGCAAGGGAGAAGAGAGGCTGCCGTTATGGAACTGGGAGAGAGGAGGTTGTCAGAGCAGTAAATGAATGTTTACAGATTCTTGCAGTTTATAAAAATGTTTGAAAGGCCAGCTTGTGTTTGTAATCCTCTCTTGGTGGCACTTAAGTGTAGCTATAAAGACAGGAGTCAGGTTTTTAAGTGCATAGAAAACCATGTCTATGAAATCAACATCTGTTGGTATAGTTTAGCCTGCTCATTTTAGACCTCACACAGCCACAGAGAACTAATGTCCACGAACGTCTGGTTGAATTTTTAGTGTGTACTTTATAATTTTTTCACATACTGTCAAATGATGATGTGAAAAAAGTGAATAGGAAATAAATCTAACAGGGTAGCATAGACATGGAAACTGAGCAACAGAAAGGAAAGCATTTGTCAGAGATGGGGCCTCTAGTGTAAAATTGAAAAAAGGAATAAAATTTATCTGGGTCATGCAAAGCCCTCCAGCTTCTCTCTTTGAGGGATATAACACCGTCTAGACTAATTGTGTCTATGACTTATAAGGAGCACCTTTGTACTTAACATCTTTCTTCTTCATGGGAAGTCATACGAACACCCAATGAAATAATAGCCTTGAAACCACTTTAAATTGTTGAAAGAACATGACAGATATTAAATATTCTCCAGTGTGTATCAGAACAACCTTGCTTTAGATTCTTTTTGTTGTTGGGCCATTCTTAGATCAAATTATAGGTGTTAGTCAAGTTTTCTTTACTCAAATGACCTTAATTACCATATTTTTCTTCTTGCTTCTTCTAAAGCTGTTTCATAAATGTATTTTCTATATCGTTTGTTGCCCATTTTCTTTCTTTGAAAAAAAAATGAGTCTTCACACCAGTTAATTCTGTCCTGTGTTACTAAAAACCCTGTTGGTGCTCTCTTGTGTCTGTGTCACTTACTTTCCAGGCTCTTACAGATCTCCCAGCCCCGTTTACCCTGATTCATTTACTTTCAACAAGTGCAACCAAACATGTTTCTTTAAAGTAGTCCAGTGTAGATCCACAGCCTTGCCGTCATTACAGTTCTCTTTTTTTTTTCCTCTGACAATTGTCTGCTAGGGTTTGACACCCTTATACTGCCTAACACTTGGGCACTCAGGTACTATGAGAAGAAAATGACCTTTTCTAATCTATTTCAAATCATTTTCATTGTTAAATTTTATCTTGAAGGTTTTGCCTTTGAATCATAATGAGTTCATGTATTAATGCCTTGGTGACTTATACTTTTCCTTATGAACTGACAGACCTGCACTTTAACAGCAGTCATAGGAAGAAAAGAATTTTTTCCCTTCGCTTACAGACAGTACTGTTTCATGTCTTTTGCCTCATTATTTTCAGCTAGTAACTGTTTTTTATCCCAGTCTGTATTTTTTATTTAAAATTCTTGTTCATTTAATATATCTTAATTTTTTCCTCCCAGATTGCACCACAACTTTATATGTATACTCATCTATCTGTCTGTCTGTCTACCTATCTCAAATAAATACCTACACACACAACAAAATCAAAACAACCAACCAAAAGACCAATAAGACAAAAAAAAAGTGCTAAAAGGAAACAAAAATCCCACCACAAAAACAATGAAGTTCATTTTGTGTTGGCTGGCCAACTACTCCTTAGTACAGGGCTTGCCATGGAGTGTGGTTGATAAACTAGTGACATTAAAGAAAATTGAATTTCTCTTTGCCAGCAGGTATCAATTGCAAATAGTTTCTTATTTAGAGGTGGGACCCTGTGTCTACTTCCTCCCTCAATGTTAGGGCCTAATTTGGATTGAACGTGTAGGTCTTGTGCATGCTGCCACAGTCTCTTTGAGTTCATATGTGCATCAATCCTGTTGTGGCTAAAGACCCTATTCCCTTGAAGTCATCCATTACCTCTAGCTCTTATAATATTCCTGTTCCCTCCTCTACATAGATCTCTGAGCTTTGAGAGGACTTTAATGAAGAGATTCCATTTAGAACTGAGTGCTCCAGAGTCTCTCACTCTCTGCACATTGTACACTAGTGTTAATTTTCGTCTGTTGCAAGAAATTTCTCTGATGAGGGTTAAGTGATGCAGTCTGTCATTAGGGATAATTTTATTGGTATGTTCCTTTAGCAGAATAATAGTAGTAGGTTTGAGAGAAAAGATCTTAGCCCAAGAGAATGAAAGTTGTCTAGTAATAAAAGTTGCCCTAAAAAGGTGATAAGCATGCATCTCCTGGGAGGGCTTCAGCTGAAGTTGGTGACTCTCCTGATTCTTGACCTCTTGCAGCTCTGAAAAATTCATAATTGACTCACATGGTTAGAGTTTCAAACTCTTTGGCAAGCCATTTCTGTTTTAGCTTTTTTTTTTTTCTTTTTAATCTTGTTGCTTAATAAAATGCTCTGACCAAAAACAACTTGGGAAAGAAAGAGTTTATTTAACTTAAACTTCCAAGTCACCATCCATCATTGAGACTATTTAGGGCAAGAATTCAAAGCAAGTACATAGAAGCAAGAACCCTGAAGAATACTACTTGCTGTCTTGTTGTCTGGTCAGTGTCCATCTAACATCCTTGTACAATATAAGGTCACTTACCTAAGGATAGTGCTACCCTCAGTTGGCTGGGCTCTCCTTCATCAATTAATAATCAAGATAACCCCCCACAGACATGCCCACAGGCCAGTATGATTTAAGCAATTCTTTAATCAAGGCTTTCTTACCACATGACTCCAGGCTGTGTCAAGTTAACAATTAAATTTAACTAGGAAAACTTCCAGTTCTTTCTGTGCTTTGTGTCTGTGGCTTTCCCATAGCCAAAATAAATCTTTCCCAGCCAATAGCATGTCAGTAAGACTACCTAGGAGCATTTCCTTAGAACCCATTGTGCATAAAAGGAAGAACTGGGATTGGGAAGTGTGGATTTGACAGTTTACCTACCCAAAGTATCTTAATTGTGAGCTTTGTACCATAGCAATCATAATTTCTGTAATAGGCAAAAATCTCATGGCTGCCTAGCAGTATTATTTCTCATTCATGACCTCACTAGAAGCTTTCAGCCTCTGGACTTAAGCATTCTTAAATTCTGGTTGTAAGAAGCTCTAGTCTGCAACATGTCACTGAATTTATTGGCAGGTTTGGTTCTGCTATCAGACTGGCTAGTTACGTGCCACTGTCCTTAGTGCTCAGTGTGTCTCTCCTGAAGATTCATTCTCAAAGGGGATGACCTTCTCAATATAGGAAGTCTATTCAAGTAGTCATTGCTTTACTAGAATCACCACACTAGTTCTCAAGAAACCCTAAATCCTATTCTGCTTATGGAATAAACTCCATTACTCCTGGAGGCAGCAGTCTCTTGTGTCTGCCTGTTTTGTTTTTACCTTTTGGCTTGGATCCTGTTTCCACATTGTCATCTCTAGCATGAACTAGCAGCAATCTTGGGATAGACAATGTTCAATTAGGTATTCTTCTGGCTCCTATGAGGATCTCCTATGAGAGTTTTATACCAGGAACAACTTCCCCTATACCCAAGGAAACTACATTTAGTCTCCCAACAAAAGAAAAATCTTCCCTTTGCAGAACAATGATGTACAATGAAAGTTTCTTTATCTTTTAACAAGATGTGACACCTCCTTCACAGAATTCTAGACTGGAAACATACTTTCCATGTGTGTACAAAAATAGGAAGATTTGGCATTTTTCTCTACTAATATTTATGTGTTACTGATTATTGGAAATAAATTTTACCTCTTTGGAAAAATTGATAATTTAGTAAGAACTCTTTGTTACAAGATTAAATGAATACTGTTTAAGGGATATGTTTTAATTAAAAAGCAGAACATTTTATTAGGAGAAAAAAGATGGTGCTTTTTTAAAGGATTTATTTTTATTATGTATACAGAGGAAGGTACCAGATGTCATCATAGATGGTTGTGAACCACCATGTGGTTGCTGGGAATTGAACTCAGGACTTCTGAAAGAACAGTCAGTGCTCTCAAACTCTGAGCCAAGATGGTGATTTTTAGGGTCTTGAAGTTTTATTCTAAGTTCTTACTTAGATTTTTATAATGCATAGTTACTTGTGATACCTTCTAACATATAAGTAAATGGTAGTTTTGTTTCTTACCTTTCATCTTTTACTTGAATTATAATCACTTAAGATTTGATAGCTGTTTTCTTGCACAGCCTAGAATTTTCAGGAAAGAGGATTATCAAATTGTGGCGGGTGTGCGTGTGTGTGAATGCATTTAGGTGCAGTTGCCCTCAGAAGTCAGAGGTATTAGATAACTTTGGAGCTGGTGTTATGAATAGTTCTGAGCCACCTATTTATGGATGCTGGGAGTCAATCTCTGGCCCTCTGCTAGAACATTATGCTTTCCTAGCCACTGAACCATCTCTACAGTTCCTTTTCTAGTTTAGTTTTTTTGTTTGTTGTTTTACAAACATGTAACCTCGTAACAATATGCAAGGAGAAATAAGGAAATTGGTAGTAGAGTGTTTTAATGGCAAGTGGCATGGTAATAAAAGTGACTCCATTTTTTGTTAAAGAAATGAAGGACATATATAACCAAAAGTTTAGTTATTTCTTTCCAGAAGGTAGAAAAATATATCATGTAACAGTGACTGGGAGAGATGCTGGTTTTCTTTAGCTGCTGTTGGGAGGGGTAATTAATTTGGAAAAAAAAAGATGGCTTTTCACTTTCTTCAGTAAACATGTAGCCCTCACCCCCACCCACCTCCCACCAGTACTTTTATCCACTGCAGCATGACAAGTAAAAGTTCATGGCTCTTCCTTTGGCTCGTCATCCCTTCCCTTCTCTTAGCCTACTCTGTATGTTTTTGTTTGCAGGTCTGTGGCTGTCCACTCTATTGGAAAGCACCCATGTTCAGGGCTGCAGGAGGAGAAAAGACTGGATTTGTGACAGCACAGTCATTCATTGCCATGTGGAAAAAGTAAGTATGTGAGCATTCATTCTGAGACTAGCAAAGAATTGTACAGGCCTTATAAATGGTATTTATCTCATTAGTTTATTAATTTTCCTTGTATTTTATAGTTAAATGAGGAAAATTCTATAATTTATTACCACTTACTCATAAGTTCTTTGCCACAAACTTTAGTCTTTTTGCCTTTAAATAACATTAGGTGTAGTGACACATTCTTTTAATGTCAGCATTGGTGGGGGCAGCAGAGGCAAACAGATCTGTGGTTTGAAGCCAGCCTCCTCTGCATAGCTAGTTCTAGTCTAGTCAGGTCTACATAGTAAGACCCTGTCTCAAAAGGGGAGGAGGGATGGGGCTAGAGAGATGGCTTAGCATTTAAGAGGCCTGGCTGCTCCTTTAGATGACCTTGATTTGATTTCCAGCACCCACATGGTGACTCAGCAATTTGTATCCCCAGTTCCTGGGGATCCAAAGCCCTTTTCTGACCTCCTCAGGCACCAGGCATGCATGTGGCACTTACAGACAAAAAGTCCATATACATCATTTTTTTTAATTTATAATTTTTCATCTTTACACAGTAAAGCAAATCTGCAGAAATACTTTTTAAGTAGCTACTAATTTGACAGTTTATTTTCTTTGTTTTACCTATAAAAGTAGAGACCCAGAATTTGAATCCAATAACATTGATAAAAGTAAATGAAGATTCTCCTTTAAGGGCTGAACTGTGTGTCACAACAAACACACATCTGCAGGCCAGAGAGGTGGTTCTGTGGATAAAGGTGCAAGTATGAAGACTTGAGTTTAAATCCCAGCACTCACATAAGAAGTCAGGCATGGCTGTGTGTACCTGTAACACAAGCATTGTGGGTACAGAAGCAGGTACATCCCAGGAGCTCATTGGCCATTCAGCCTTTTGGAAACTTAGAGCTTTCAGTGAGAGACCCTGCTTTAAAGAAATAAATTGAAGAGGTAAAAAGGTAGAAAACTAATGTCCTCTAGCCACACAACACACATGCACTTGTACCTGTACATTCCTATGAATGCACGACACACACATATACAACTAGAATAAGATATTAAAAGAAAAATACAGTTATAGTTTTAAATAATCCAATGGAAAATTGTATCTGGTTTATTTATCAAAATCATTCAATTCTTACAGATTTTAATCATTACTTTTTTGAGAGCTTTAGTCAAGAAGCAAAATACTTGATTACATATGGTATATTCTTGACTTTTAACATGCTGATAATAAATTATCTCAAATTCAAGCCCAACTTTTTCTTTAAATCCTTTGCTTGAATGCTATTAGATATTGTATTGTTTTGTCACAAGGGTTTCATGTAGGCCACATTGGCCTCAGTAGGTAACCAGTAATGACTAAGACCTTCTATCCTTCCTGCTTTCATTTCCCAAGTTCTGGGATTATGCACTGGGTATATGCAGTGCTGAGGACTGAACCCAAGGCTTTGTGCTTGCTAGGCAAACACTGTACCAAAATAGCCTCATCCTAGCCCCTAGGTGTTGTTGTATTATTCCTTAAATCACTAATATTTAGGTTCTCCTAACATTTCTCTAACTTTCCCAATGTTGTGACCATTTAATATAGTTCTTCATGCTGTGATGACCCCCAACTATAAAATTATTTCATTGCTATTTCATAACTGTAGTTTTGCTACTATTAGATTTATAACTGTTAAATCACAGGTTGAGAACCACCAATTTAGGAGAAAATCAGGGCCAGTGTTTTAGTTAGGGTTTTTATTGCTGCGATGAAACACCATGACTAAAAAGCAAGTAGGGGAGGAAAGAGATTATTTGCCTTACACTTCCATATTCTAGTTCATCACTGAAGAAAGTCAGAACAGGAACTCAGATGAGGATCTTGAAGGTAAGAGTTGATGCAGATACCATGGAGGATAGCTGCTTTCCGGTGTGCTTCCTTGGCTTACCCAGCTTGTTTTCTTATAGAACCTGGCATCACCTCTCGGTATGACACCAGCCACTATGGGCTCGGCACTCCCCCATTGATCACTAATTGAGAAAATGTCTCAAAACTTAATCTTATGGAAGCATCTTCTCTATTGAGGTTCCCTCTTTTCGGATAACTCGTTTGTTTGTCAAGTTGGCATAAGACTAGCCAGCATAAACATTCTTCCCTTTGAAGTGATAACTCTTCTTTATATATGGTTTCACCCTTTCTGGCCTAAATACCCTTCCTCTTAGTAAAATAGAAAAGCTATCCACTTACTATTTTAAATACATACATAATATCAACAGACTTAAACTTAGAGATTCTTTCTAATTCCATCATACCTATGGTGGTTTGAAAGAAAATGTCCCCAAAGGGAGTGGTACTATTAAGAGGTGTGGCCTTATTGGAGTAGGTATGGTCTTGCTGGAGGAAGTGTATCATTGTGAAGGTGGACTTTGAGGTTTTATTTATGCTAAAGCCACTCCCAGTGTTTCAGACTACTTGCTGTTGGCTACGGATTAAAATATAGCTCTGCTCTCAGCCCCTTCTCCAGCATCACATCTGCCTGTGTGCCACCATGCTCCACTGTGATGATAATGAACTAAACCTCTGAAACTGGAAGCCACCCAATTAAATGCTTCCTTTATAAGAGATGTTATAGTCTTAGTGTCTCTTCATAACAATAGAAACCCTAAATCACTACCCAAAGGCTCTTAGTTGTGTGATGTTTGAAAACAAAATGAGTGATTAGTAAATGCATTCCTAGTCTTAAAAATCTAAAAGTACATCACATTCTTTCTTCATTATATTGGGAGTGAAGTGGTAAGGATGTGTAAGACACTACCAATTAGTAAACTTTTTTAAAGAGCTACACTCAAGCTGAAGGTTACACTAGCTTCATGTTGTCCTGGTGGAGGTTAGCCATTATGTTCCTGTAATGATTCTTAGTTGTCCATATACCAAGGAATATAAGAGCCCTAGGAGAATCTACGCTATCTGGATGACATTACAGAGTTACATGGGTCCATCTCTCCTATAACAGAAACAAACAGTCTGATAAAATGTAAAGAATATTTCTTTTTAAATGTGTATATAAGTAGAGATAAAAGTAATAGAATCTATAAGTAGTACAAAGAAGAAAAAAGGGGGGGAAGTACTAATGAACAAGCATAAACAAACAGAGGAAAAAGCATTTGTCCTTGGGTGTTCTTTATTATTATAAAAAATAATTTGACCTCTATTTCTCTGCTCCTCTTCCCCCTTTCTCTTTTGTCTCTTCCCCTCCCCCACCCATTCCCCCAATAAACTCAACATGGCCTCCTGAAAAAAATAATAATTTGAGTATTTCACATATGAGTACTATATTTATATCATATCATTTCTACCCCTCCTCCCAACTTCTATGTTTCTCTCCTTGGTATTCTTGGATGCTAGAACATGGAACAAGAAAAGATCTTAAGGCCTGACTAATAGGTATCTTCCAGCACAGTCTCCACAGAAGGTTTCAGGCCATCCGGGGATAGAGAGTGAGACCCTGTCACAAGGGCAAACAGGCCACCCGGGGATGGAGAGTGAGACCCTGTCACAAGGGCAAACAGGCCATCCGGGGATAGAGAGTGAGACCCTGTCACAAGGACAAACAGGCCATCCAGGGATAGAGAGTGAGACCCTATCACAAGGACAAATGGAAAACACAGTAGGGAGTTCATATCAGTCTTTCCCTTCCCAGTAGCAAAATCAGAATTTGAAGTGAGAGGGATGGTTTTGTTTTTAATTGGTGTATAAAAATAATAGTAGGATTTAAGAACTTAAAATTTATAGATGGTCTGACTTCTCTTCAACTATCTTTATCCAGGTAGATACCTGGTCTTGAAAAGTTCTCATGTGGAACATAAACTAGGGATTAAAAGAGTAAATAAATGACAAATCCCTTGATTTGTCAGTGGCATCTTTAGTCACTGAGCTCAGGATTGTTGGCAAATAAATAAATAAATAATCAATCACCTAATAGTCTAGGAAAACAGCAAGATGTGTGGATTAAAAGAAGACTATGGACAAAGCTGTATTTTTAATATTCTAGGACAGTATGGGAACCTGAGGCTGACTATAGCAAAGGACAGCTTGTGTCCAGTTTGATTTACATGCCTACTGTTAAGATTGTCTCTGGGAGAGGATGGGCATTTGTACCATTGGGTATAGCAGCACAGCAATGAGCACCATCACAGCCATATCCCTTTATTGAAATGAATGGCCATCTCTGAGGATAAACACCTTCTGCAAAAAGTCAGTGAGTAAGAAGTCATTATGGGCAAGTCTGTAGGAAACTCCTCAGAGTTCCATCTCTGCTGTGGTCAAAGAATCCTAGTGAATGAGTGTACATTGCTAGTTACTAAAATGGTTTGGGTGCCCTCTAGTGGGAGTTCCTCTTAAAATGCCATTGAAAAGCCAAATTCTGTAAGGAAGCCTCTACTAGGAAAATTTAAGAAGACTAAGTGTATAATGGTTTGAGTTTCTATCCCTAGGAAATAGGTTCTAGTTTTTAAAATTTTTTTTGCAAAGTACTCCTTCATATAAACAATTTGAGTTCCAAATACAGTTTATTAAAATGTTTAAGCTATGTCTGTAATTCCAGCACTTTGAAGGAAGATTGATATGAGTTCCTGTCCTGGGCTACAGTGTAAGGTACTATTTTTTTTAGCCCAAAAGTATTCAGTCACAAAGAATAACTGTCAAGTTATAATATAGAATTCAAACATTTTGAGATATACATATGCTTCCTGACTTGCTCCAGTAATAAGCTCTATATAGAATTTTTAGAACTCAAATTAAATACAGAAGTCATAAGCATAAGGAAATCATTTCACTCTTGTCAGAATGCCTGTGGGCTGACTTTAGAATGAGCACCTTAAAATTCCTCTTCTTGTCCTGTCTCTCCCCATGATGCTACCCATGTTATAGCTACACTCAGACATTTCTTGCCCTTAGAACCAGGACAATTTTTAGGGGGAAGTCATAGCTCCATATCATTTTTTAATGTTCCTATAACACCAGCTTTGGGGCAGAACTTCTCTGGAACCAAACCAATACAGTTCTAGCTTTACTTTCTCTTATGGTACATATCAATGTCATTTGTCACTGACAAAACACCTGCTCTTAAAGCATTATGGTCAGTATAGAATAGCTATGGTGTTCTTCAGCTTTTATGGCTTCTTTTAAAGTCTCATTTTTAAAATCTCTTGACTTATGGAGTGTATAAATCACCTTTTTTTTTAAAAAAAAAAAAAAACTTTATTTATTTATTTATTTGCCTTGGTGTTTGCCTGGAACTGGAACTACAGACAGTTGTTAGCTGCCATGTGGGTGCTGGGAATCGAACCCGGGTCCTCTGGAAGAGCAGACGGTGCTCTTAACCGCTGAGCCATCTCTCCAGCCCCATAAATCACCTTTTCTATTTCATGCTTTTGATTTAAAAAATAAAAGAATTCTAACATGACTTTCATCTTTTTAGACTATTTTTTATCTGTTGCATTGTTTCTGTGTTTTGTTTAAATCGTGCAGTCCTTTTCTTAAAATATATAAAAAATGATCCTCTTTAAAAACCTCACTACTTTCTCTTACTCTTATTTTGTTAATTTTCTAATCCTTTGAAGTGGTTTTTATTAGCACCCAGTGCACTAATCTTCCTTTATAATGTGTGTTTATTTAACTTCTAGGGCCTTAGATATAATCAGTAATGATAAGGACAGTAAGAATAAATATAAGTGTCTGTGGCTCAAAACAAACAAAATTAATATGATATTTGTTAGATCACTAACATTTTGAGAGTTTTCTGTGTATAAGTTACTGAAAAGTGTTCTATGTGTGTGTGTATATATATATATATATAAGCTATAACTACTTTCCCTTTAGTTTTCAAAGAAAAAATTTAAAGCTAACAATAGACTGACACACTTAAGTATAGCAAGTAGAGATCAGAAAGGAGTTCAGCTGCAGAGTTTTTTTGAAAGAGGCAGTTATTTAGCTAGGTCTTAAAGAAGAACAGAACAGCATGGGAGTGATGTAAAGGCCAAATTGCATATGGCTCAGATAAGCTGCCTGGAGTGGAAGTTTGATTTAGCACAGTAGTAAGATAGGTGGGTAGGCATCTTCTGGCATAGTGACAGAGGGCCTTAAATGCCCAGTGAAGACATTTAAACCTATGAATTTAAATGGTAGATAAGTGGTAGTGTACATGTTTTAGTGAGGGACTTGTGTAATCAAAGATTGTTTTAAAATAGTCATGCTGAAAGGTTAGAAGAGCACTGAAATCTGTTGGAACTCTCTTTAGTAGTCTCATCCCCCCAGGTCTATAATGCCCAGAACTTGTAGAACAATAGTAGAAATAGGAAAAAGCAGTTATCCAGAGCATTTCCAGGAAAATTTCTTCAGGACTCCAGTCTTCTTGAGAATCTATATTCCAGATACCCAAAGGTCTCAGCCCCTTGGTGATTATCTTCTTCTCACTAGTGTACCTATAAAATGTCATATCCTCTCATTTCTACTAAATGTGCCCCTTTCTGTCTCGCACTTCCAGTGTCCAAGCTCAGACTCCTGTAGCCTTAATGTTTTTGAAAATCATGTCTGACCATGTCACTGTCCAAGTTAAAATTCTTCTATGGAGCAAATTCTTGACCTGATACTAAAGAGGCCCTCTTAAATTTTATTTGCACTTGTCCCCTCCTCTTACTGTCTCTGAACTTTCTGTTGCCCAAATACCATATGAATCTCACACCAGGGATGTGTGCTGTGTGTGCTGCTCTACTTATCATAACACCCTTCTTTCCTACTTCACTCTGTAGGAAATCTTCCAGGCCTCCTCAGGCCTTCTATGATACTTTGTACTCATTACTTAATATTGTGGCTGTTCCAGAGTAGTATATGATCCCACTGGTAACCAAACACTAGACTGTGTGATAATGCTCTTGTACACTGTAAGTATTTGTTACTCATGTTGGTTTAACCAAATACTGATTGGCCAGTAGCTAGACATGAAGTATAGGTGCGACAACCAGACTAGGAGAATGCTGAGAAGAGGAAAGACAGAACAGGAGACACCAGCCAGATGTAGAGGAAGCAAGATGAGAATGCTGGAATGATACAAGCCAGGTAGCTAAACATAAATAGAATCATAGGTTAATTTAAACAAAGAACTAGTTAATAATAATCCTGAACTACTGGTTTATAACAATAAACTCCTGAGTCAGTTATTTGGGAAGCAGCTGCTGGCTATTTGAGAGTTTCTGGTGGAACAGAAATGGCCATATGGATTGTACACTTCTCATGTGGAATAAAACCCTGTCTTGGGGCTGGAGAGATGGCTCAGTGGTTAAGAGCACCGTCTGCTCTTCCAGAGGACCCGGGTTTGATTCCCAGCACCCACATGGCAGCTAACAACTGTCTGTAGTTCCAGTTCCAGACAAACACCAAGATAAATAAATAAATAAAGTGTTTAAAAAAAAAAAAAAAAAACCCTGTCTTGTTTTCTTTTACCCAAGTTCATTCAAGGCCAGAGGTAAAACCTAACATACACTTACCATTCAATAAATTACTAATGAAGAAAATTTGGAGTTAATTATTGGGTATAGAAAAAAAAATAAATGACTTCAAGGTTTAAAAGGACTGATTTAAAAAGCTTTTTTGTTTTTTCTGTGTTTTTACTTTTCTGTCAGAGTATATGGAAATACTTAGCAAATAGTTGGAGGTGAAGAATTCTAGATACTTAGAAGACATAACAGGGCTGGTTTTCTAAATCTTGTTCTCTAAAAGTGGAAGTTTAAAAGCTGTCCATGGATATGTCAACTTAATGAGGATTTCCTGTCTTCTGTAGTGCACAGTAGTCTGCCTGAGGTATTTCCTTATCGCCAGCTCAGAAACTGGTTCTAGGAGCGTATTTAACATTTATCAGTTTATTTTACCCTGTGTTCTCAACTCAGAAACATTCTGGAAAGAAAATTTACAATCCTGTGATTGAGATTTTATTTAAATACTCCTTTAACAAAAATCAGAAGCACGGAAGCCTTTAAAAAAGGGAGTGTTTGGGTGGGGTTGGAGTTAGTAGTAGGGGACTTGCACAAAGCTTGCCCTTTAATTTCAACTCTGAAAATAAAAAGAAAGAGAGCTTTGGCTTCTCTGTGTAGCCTGGCTGTTCTGGTATTCACTCTCTAGACCAGTCTGGCCTTGAACTCAGAAATTCACCTGCCTCTGTCTCCCAAATGCTGGGATCAAAGGTGTGTGCCACCACACCCAGCCAAGCTTTGAGTGTAATCTAAATAACACTCAAGTCAAACTAGATTTACCAGTCTGTCAGTGTGTAGGCACTGTGTGTTCAGAGTAGCAGATCTTCCTAACCAGTGTTTCTTTTGTAGGTTGCTAAATAACCATCATGATGATGCCTCTAAATTCATCTGTCTTCTGGCAAAGCCCAGCTGCAGCTATCTGGAACAGGAGGATTTTATTCCTTTACTTCAGGTACTTTTTAAAAATGGAGTTTTATTTTTTGAGTTTGAAAGGGGGGAGGTTGTTTGTTTAGCTGGTTGGCTAGTTGTTTCTGGTGTTGTTTGTCTGTTAGGGAAAGGGTCTTACTGTATAGCCTGAGCTAACATCAAACTCTTAATCCTAAATGTTAGGATTAAGGTCAGTCACCATGACTAGCAAGATATTTTTTTTAATTTTAAAGTGAAACTATAATACTATGTCAGTAGAGCTACATACATCTAGAGGCCAGATGGCCAAGAATGGTTTTTAAATTTGTTTTAGTAGTAAAATCTTTTGTTAAATAAAATCTAAAACAGAACTCATAGTATATGATAGACAAAACAGGGATGTTTCCACTCCATTCAGCTTCTTCCTTAGTTATTCACAATAATCACTGAAAAAAATCTTATAAAACTTTAGAAATTGAAAAGATAGATTGAAATGAACTGGAGAGATGGCTCAGAGGTTAAGAGCACTGTCCTGAGTTCAATTCTCAGCGCCTATTATGGTATCTTGTGCCGTCTTCTGGCATACAGGCAGAACACTGTACGTTTATTTATTTACTATGTACATAGTATAAAAAATTAATCTTTAAAAAAAAATACTAATATCAGCTATAGTTAAGGACCTAGCAAGAACTGATAGCTGCTGGAGGAGAGAATCAGTACATTTTAATAGCATGACACTGAGTTTATCAACCATACTCCAGGGCAAGCCTCATGCTCAGAAATAGTTAGCCAACATAAAATGAACTTGGTGGTGGTGGTGGTGGTGGTGATGGTGGTGGTGGTGGGTGTTGGTTTGGGTTTTTTGTTTGTTTGTTTTTAAAGAGTAAGAAAAATGTGAAGTTGGATGTCCAGGAGGAGCTAGAGGAAGAAAAGATTATGACCAAAAAATGTCGTATGAAAATTTTAAAAAATAAAAATAATCTGGTGAGATGCAAGAAAAGGCTGTGGAATAATCAAAACAACTCTAGAGTCTTCACTTGGAGCATCTTGACTCTTTGATTTAAGCTTATACCCAAAAATGGTTCTCTGGTTTTTCCACTAAGATCTGTTTGCATTTAAGATTAGAATAGAAAGAAACTGTGCATGGTGGCAAATGCCAATGCCTGCCTGTAATCCTACTGCTAGGAGACTGAGCAAGAGGATATAACCTATGTTACGTAACATACCAGCTCTGTTTTAAGAAAGCAGTGAATGAATGAATAATGAAATAAGAGAATGGAAGTTTGAATCAAGCATACTGAGATCTGCAAAGACAGCTTCCACCAACACATCAAGGTAGATAGAAATGAGATGGGGTGGCAGTACTTGTAGGGAATTAAAAAAAAAAAAAAGACACAAAGCATGCCCGTCAGAACACTCCAGCTGAGGGATAATTTAGGTTAAGGGCAATGGGCCCTATTACTATCACCAGATTTCAGAGAGATTAGTAATACCAGATTTCAGAGAGATTAGTATTTTATATTATTTGCATAAGCTCTATATCATCTAAGGTACTCACTCATGTGGAACAATTTTCACTAATGGAGATAAATAAATGAAAAAGAATGCACATCTCATTTTTCTTTTCTGTTTCTGAGATGTTAAAACTTGTTTACAAATATGTTTTTTACATGTAGAAAGGATATATCTCAGATCTTTAAGAATGCATCTCAGTGCTATAAGTATGTTTAGGGATGGAGCATTAGCCCAATGGTTAAGAGCAATGTTGCTCTTGCAGAAGAAGTAGGCTTGATTCCCAGGACCCATATGGCAGCTTCAACATCCTCTTCTGGCCTCTGTGAGCAATGTGTATGTGATTTATAGGCATACATGCCGGCAAAATATTCATACACATAAAATAATAAATCTAAAAATTTTTTAAAGAAGTTTTTATTTTCTTTCACTTCTTTGATATTTTTACATTAGCCCTTATATATCAATCTGGAAGAAATGTTAACTTTCCTGAGCTTACTTCAGCATGGAGCTGTTCTCCAGGTCTGAAAATGGAGGTTATTACTGAAGTAGTAGTGATTCATGACCAGAAGATCCTTCAAATCCAGAGATTCTTTGCTTCTTCTGTACAATAAATCACTTCCAGAATCTGAGAGAAAGAGGGAGTTGAATGTACACTTTGTGCTCATGGAAACCAAGGGGTGCCATCCTGCTCTGTCACTCTCCACTTTATTCCTTTGAGACAGGATGTCTCACTGAACCTGGAACTCAGCTAGTAGCCAGCAAACTCTAGGGATCCTGACTCTGTCACCCATAACATTAGGGAAGATATTCAGCAAGGATACAGATTTTTAGATAGCAATATATTCAAGAGATTATTGTGCAACACAATTAATATGATCAATAACAATGTATATTCTTTTTTTTTGGCGGGCAGGGTGTTGAGACAAGATCTCGATATGTAGTCCTGGCTATTCTAAAAGTCACTATGTAGACCAAGCTGGCCTTGAACTCAGAGATATTCCTGCCTCTGCCTCCCAAGTACTTGGATTAAAAGCACGTACCACCATGCCTGACTAAAATGTATTTTAATATTTTTTCATACACATTATTGCTCCTTCTCCCTCCCTTACTTCTAGCCCTCCCCCAGCCTCCCGCACCCACCCCCAATCCATTCCCCAGGGAGGGCAAGGAATCCATATCCAGCTGAGGTAGGGTAGTAGGATTATGCTAGTAATGTAAACATTTGTAAATAATTGTGCCTATGGGTTTAATAAAAAGCTGATTGTCCAAAGGCAAACGGGAAGTGGGCGGGGCTCCCAGGCTAAGAAAACTCAGGAACATCTCAGAGCAGTGACAGATGCCAGAGTCCACGGAGCTGCCAGGAGATGCAGAGGAAATGCTGCTGAGAAAAGGTATCAAGCCTCACTGCTGAACAAGATGAGTTGAGTTCAGATGAAGGAGCTAGCAAGTTATATGCCAGGACCCTAGGCCAATCAACGTAAAAAAATAATACATGCGTCTGTGTGATTTTATGACTCTGTGGGACTGCGAAACTGTGGGTCTTCGGGGCCAAACCTAAAGACTAGGCCCGGAAAGTCCGAGTCAGAACCTTTTACAACAAGGTAGGACTGAGGCCCTTCCCACAGTATCAAGGCTGAGTAAGGTGTTCCTTTGTAGGGAATGAGCTCCAAGAAGCCAGTTCATGTACCAGGAATAAACTCTGGTCAATTGCAAAAAAATTCTACCAACTGCACATACCTTTTGACTGTCCTCTGCATTCAGAGGGTTTAGTTTCTTTCCATTGAAGGTTCCTTTGCTGTCATTTCAGAGTCAGTGAGCAATAGCTCAGGTCAGCTGTCTCTGTGGGCCTCCTCCCACTCCCATTTCTCATGTCCCGTCCCCCCATCCCAATTTACTCAGGAGATCTCTATTTTCCCTTTTCAGGAGGATCTATGGATATCTCTCTTAAGTTTCTCCTGTTACCTAGCTGCTTGGAGGTTGTGTATTATAGCTTGGTTATCCTTAGCTTTGTGTCTAAAATCTTCTTACAAGTACTTGAGTACATACCATGTCTGTCTTTCTGCATCTGTGTTACCTTACTCAGGATGATACTCTCCAGTTCCATCCATTTACCTGCAAATATCAGGATGTCTTTTTTTTTTTTTTTTTTTTTTTTTTTTGCTGCTGAGTAGTACTCCATTGTGTAAATGTACGATTTTTGATTCATTCTTCAGTTTGAGGGGCATCTAAGTTGTTTCCAGGTTCTGGCTATTATGAATAATGCTGCTATAAACATAGTTGAGCTCATGACCTTGGGGTAAGAATGTGAATACCTTGGGTATGCCCAATTGTGGTATTGCTGGTTCACTGGGTAGATTGATTCCCAATTTTCTAAGGAACTGCCATAATAATTTCCAAAGTGACTGTACAGGTTTACACTCCCACCAACAACAGCATAGGCTGTTATCTGTGTTTTTGATCTTAGCCGTTCTGACAGATGTAAGATGGTATCTCAAAATTTTTTTGATTTGCATTCCTCTGATGGCTAACGATGTTGAACAATTCTTTAAAGTGTCCCTCAGCCATTCGAAATTCTTCTGTTGAGAATTTCCTGTTTAGCTGTGAACCCCACTTTTTAATTGGATTATTTGGGTTTTTTTTAAACTCTAGTTTCTTAATTTCTCTATTTGTTTTAGAGCTCAGTCCTCTGTCAGATGTTGGTGAAGATCTTTTCTCATCCTGTAGGCTGTCATTCTGTCTTATTGACTCTGTCCATCCCTTACAGAAGTTTCTCAGTTTTAGGAGGTCCTATTTATTATTGTTCTTAGTGTCTGTGCTACCAGTGTTATATTTAGGAAGTGGTCTCCTGTTCCATGCGTTCAAGGCTGTTTCCCACTTTCTTTTCTATCTGGTTCAGTGCAACTGGGTCTGTGTTGAGGTCTTTGATACACTGGATTTAAGTTTTGTGCAGGTGACAGATATGGATCTATTTGCATTCTTCTATGCCATCACCATTTGTTGAAGATACTGTCTTTTTTCCCATTGTATATTTTTGCCTCTTTGTCAAAAATCAAGTGTTCATAGCTGTGTAGATTAATGTCTGTGTCCTCAATTCGATTCCATTGATTCACAAGCCTGTTTTATGCCACTACCAAGCTGTTTTTATTACTGTAGCTCTACAGTAAATCATGAAGTCAGGGATGGTGATGCCTCCTGAAGTTCTATTATTGAACAAGAATTTTTTTTTTTTTTTTTTTTTTTTGCAATTCTGGGATTTTTGTTTTTCCATAGGAAACTGAGTATTTTCTTTTGAGGTCTGTAAAGAATTGTTGGAATTTTGATGTGTATTGCATTGAATCTGTAGATTGTTTTTAGTACGATTGCCATTTTTACTATGTTGATCCTACCTATCCAAGAGCATGGAAGATCTTTCCATTTTCTGATATCTTCAGTTTCTTTCTTCAGTGAGTTAAAATTCTTGTCATACAGGTCTTTCATTTCTTTGATTTGTTACTCCCAAGATCTTTGATGTTATTTGCAGCTATTGTAAAGGGTGATGTTTTCCTGATTTCCTTTTCAGCTCTTTTATCATTTGTGTATAGGAGGACTGTTGATTTCTTTGAGTTCATCTTGTATCCTACTACATCGCTGAAGGTATTTATCAGCTGTAGGAACTCCCTGGAAGTATTTTGTGGGTCATTTATATATACTATCATATCATCTGCAAATAGTGATAGGTTGACTTCTTCCTTTCCAATTTGTATCTCCTTGATCTCCTTTTGTTGTCTTATTGCTCTAGCTAGAACTTTGAGAATTATATTGTATAATTATGGGAAGACTGGCCAGCCTTTTCTGGAGTGATTTTAGTGGGATTGCTTTGAGTTTTTCTCCATTTAGTTTGATGTTGTCTTTTGGCTTGTTGTATATTGACTTTATTATGCTAATGTATTTTTACTGTATTCCTGATCTCTCCAGGACCTTTATCATGAAGGACTGTTGGATTTTGGCTTTTTCAGGATCTAATGAGATGATCGTGTGGGTTTTTTTTTTTTCAGGTTGTTTATATGATGGATGAAATTGGCAGTTTTTCGTATGTTGAACCATCCTTGTGTCTCTGGGATGAAGCCTACTTGATTGTGGTGGATGATTTTTTTTTATATCTTCTTGAATTCAGTTTGCCAGTATTTTATTGAGAATTTTTACATCAATATTCATGAGGGAGATTGGTCCATAATTCTATTCGTTTGTTGCATCTTTTTGTGGTTTAGTTATCAGGGTGACTGTAGCTTCATAAAAAGAATTTGGCAATGTTACTTCTGTTTCTGTTGTGTGGAACAGTTATGGGAGTATTGGTATTAGTTCTTTGGTAGAATTCTGCACTGAAACCATCTGACCCTAGGTTTTTTTTTCCCTTGTGAGACTTTTAATAACTGCTTTTATTTCTTTAGAAGTTATAGGTCTATTTAAGTTATTTATCTGGTCTTGATTTAATTTTGGTAAGTGGTGCTTGTCCAGAAGGCTGTCCATTTCTTTTAGGTTTTTCAAATTTTGGTTTCTGAAGTATGGCCTAATAATTCTCTGGACTTCCTCGGTGTCTGTTGTTATGTCCCTGTAGTATCAAGTTTCTAGTATGTCTAACCCCAAGGTTCAGACCCACCTACAGCTGCTTAGCCCCTCCAAATGATGTAGATGCTTATATTAATTACATGCTGTTCAGTCTATGGCTCAGACTTATTACTAGATAACTCTTAATTCCTAAACTAACCTGTGGATTATCCAAGTGGCTTAGTACCTTTTCTCAGAGCAGCATTTCATCTTCTTTCCTCTGCATCTGCTTGGCATTTCTTATGCTGTTTTTCCTCTTCCCATAGTTTTCTTAGTCTAGTAGCCTTGTCCATACTTCCTACCTAATCAGAGTTTTATTCAACCAGTAGGAGGGACAAATATCTACAATGTACAAAAATGTAATCCCACATCATGTCCCCCTTTTTATCTCTGATTTTGTTAATTTGGATATTCCCTTTCTGCCATTTGTTTAGTTTGGATAAGGGTTTGTCTGCTTCATTGATTCTTTGTATTCTCTTTGTTTCAGTTATATATTTCAGCCCTTAGTTTATTTCCTACTATCTGCTTATTCTGAGTGAGTTTGCATCTATTTGTTCTATAACTTTCAGCCATACTGTTAAATCTCTTGTGTGAGATTTCTCCCAATTTTTTATGTAGGCACCTAGTGCTATGAACATTCCTCTTAGCACTGTTTTCATTGTGTCCCATAAGTTTGGATATGGTGTAGATTAATTTTTATTGAATTCTAGGAAGTTCTTAATTTCTTTCTTTACTTCTTCCTTGACCTCTTTGACCCCAAGGTGATTCAGTTTCAAGATGTTCAGTTTCCATGAATTTGTAGGCTTTCTGTGGTCTGTGTTGTTGTTGAACTCTAACTTTAGTCCATAGTGACCTGATAAGATACAAAGTGTTAGTCCCAATTTTTTGTATCTAATAATATTTGTTTTATGACCGAGTATGTGGTCAGTTTTAGAGAAAGTTATATGGGGTGCTGAGAAAAAGATATATTCTTTGATTCTGTCTATTAAGTCCATTTGAGTCATAATATCTGTTAGTTCCCTTATTTCTCTGTTAAGCTTCTGTGTGGTAGACCTGTTCATTGGTGAGAGTTGGATATTGAAATCTCCCACTCTTAGTGTGTGAGGTTTGATGTGAGGTTAAGCTGTAGTAATGTTTCTTTTACATATGTGGGTGCCCTTGTATTAGGGACATAAATGTCCAGAATTGAGATTATATCTTGATGGATTTTTTCTAAGATGAATAAGTAATGTCCATCCTGATCTCTTTTATTGAATTTAATTTGAAGTCTATTTTGTTAGATATTAGGATAGCTATACCAGCTTGTTTCTTAAGTCCATTTGATTGGAAAGCCTTTTACCAACCCTTTACTCTGAGACAGTGTCTGTCTTTGAAGTTGAAGTGTGTTTCTTATATGTAGCAGAAAGATGGATCCTGTTTTGTATCCATCTTAGCGTGTGTCTTTATAGGTGAATTGAGTCCATTAATATTAAGGGATATTAACGACCAGTGATTATTAATTCCTGGGTTTTTTGGAGTGTGTGTGTTTCCCTTCTTTGGGGTTTCCTTCTGTGGAATTATGTATTGTTTGTGGCTTCGTGGGTGTATCTAGCTTCTTTAAGTTAGAGTTTTCCTTCTAGTGCTTTCTGTAGGGCTGGATTTGTGGTAGTGTCTGGTTTTGCCATGAAATATCTTGTTTACTCTGTCTATGGTGATTAAGAGTTTTGCTGACATCCATGGTCTCTTAGTGTCCTTATAGCATCTGTTCAGGATTCTCTAACTTTAGTAGTCTCCATTGAGAAGTGTTATTATTCTGATGGGTCTGCCTTTATAAGTTACTTGGCCCTTTTCCCTTGCAGCTCTTAATATTCTATCTCTATTCTGTATATTTAGTGTTTTGATTTTTATGTGGCAAGTGAACTTTTTGTTGGCATCTAATCTATTTGATGTTCTGTAACCTTCTTGTATCTTCATGGCTTTCCCTTTTTTAGGTTTGAAAAGTTTTCTTCTATGATTTTGTTGAATATATTTTCTGTGCCTTTGAGCTAATATTCTTCACCTTCTTCTATTTCTATTATTCTTAAGTTTGGTCTTTTCATGGTGTCTCAGATTTTTTCGACATTTTGTGTTACGAGTTTTTTTAACTTTAGAGTTTTAACTGACAAATCTTTTTCCTCTATTGTATCTTCCACACCAGAGATTCTCCCTTCTATTTCTTGAATTCTGTTAGTTATGCTTCCTTCTGTTGTTTTTGTTTGTTTACTCAGATTTTCCATTTCCAGCATTCCTTCAGTTTGTGTCTTCTTTATTGCTTCCATTTCAGTTTTTTATATTTATTTTTATTTTATGTGAATTGGTGTTTTGCCTGCATGTATAACTGTGTAAGGGTGTCAGATCTTGGAATTACAGACAGTTGTTAGCTGCCATGTGGATGTTGGGAATTGAACTCAGGTCCTCCGAAAGAACATTCAGTGCTCTTAACCGCTGAGCCATCTCTCCAGCCCTCATTTCAGTTTTCAAGTCTTGAATGTTTCTTTCACCTGTTTGATTGCTTTTGCTTGGTTCTCTAACATTTCTTTAAGAGATTTATTGTTTTCTTCCAATTTTTTGCTTGCCTTTTTCTCTATTTCCTTAACAGGGTTTTTCATTTCTTCTCTAATTTCCCCTTTAAAGACTTCTATCATCTTTGTAAAGATATTTTTAAGGCTGTTTTCTTCTGCTTCTTCTATATTGGAATGTTCAGGTCTTGCTGTTGTAGAACCACTAGGTTCTACATACTTACTGTTCTTTATGTTGTTGAATGTATTTTTGCACTGGCATCTACACATCTCTTCTTCTGATAGGTGCAAGTGTTGTCTGTGCTTCAGGGAGCTGGTTTTGGTCCATTAGGTGCTCTTGGAGAAATCAGAGGTAGTAGAGTCTGTGTCTTAGGGAGCAGTTGAGATCTGCAGCTGGAGCTCTTGTGATGGATCTCTCCAGAGGCTGTCTCAGGAAGCAGCTGAGGTAGGAGGGTGGGTGGAATGGATTGAGGCTTATGGGATAGAGGGTATGATGAGGGGTGTGTTAGTTTTTTGTGCATGGGAAGAGACACACATACTCACTACCAGGTGCCACATAAGAATTTATTTTAGAGAGTTACCGAGATGTGGGTACCCAGAAAAGAGGAGAGAGAGAAAAGATAGAGAGAGGGAGAAAAGAAGGGGAAGGGGGCTTCCACGTGGTGTTTCTTTTTAAGAGATGAGATGGGCACAAATCTACGTAGCCACACCTCGGGGACTCTGTACAAGGTGCCATGTTGGCTTTGCCACATGGCCGTTACGTGCCAGGAACACTTACAGGGTGTAGATAGTCAGACTTGCATGGAGGGTTCTGCTTGCTTACCTGCAACTGGAATTGAGATGGGTTTCAATTTATATTCTTTAAAAGTTCTAAAAATAGGTTTTAAATGTTTTCATCACACATGAAAAAATAAGTATTATGACTGCTCAGGATACTGAGAATAAATGATTGTTGGTTGCTCAGCTCTAAATAGGATATTTCTACCACACCATATGAGGCTCAGAAAACATCCCAGAAAAGGGAGCAGAAAGAATGTAAGAGCTGGAAGATTGGAGAAGGACTGTGAAATATTATCATTTCATGACACAGCTACTGAAATAGGATCTTAGGCCAGCTGTAGTTGCTTGCACTGGGCTTACACAAGACTGAGCCTGTCACCAGCCATGGTTCAGGGAAGGGGCTCATGGGGCCCTAACCTTCTGTTCTTGTTTGTTTCTCCATTGTTGTGATAACACACTAACAAAAAGCAACTTGGGAAGGAAAGGGTTCATTTGGCTTACATGTTCCCATCACAGTCCATCATTGAGAGAAATCAAGGCAGGAACTGTGGAGGAAAGCTGCTTATTAGCCTGCTCTCCATGACTTTCCATCTTGCTGACTTACACCCCTCAAGACTACCTGACCTGAGGTGCTACCACTCACAGTGAGTTGGGTCCTCCCACATCAATCATTAATCAAAAAAAAAAGTCCCACAACCATGCCTGCAGGCCATTCTGATGGAAGCCGTTCCTCTGCTGAGATTTCCTCTTCACACATATGTCTAGATTTGTACCAAGTTGACAAAAACTAACCAGCACATCTTACCTGCTGAATTCTGAAGAAGGAACGGTCTTTTCTTTGGTAGTATAGCTAATAATGAGCCTCCCAGACTCCTGCAGATAGTTCCCGACCTGTGATCACACATAGAACCAGGATTAAAATAAGTGAATAGCAAAGCAAAAAAAAAAAAAAAAAAAAGACATGAAATGAGGAAGGGACTAATAGGGAGGATAGGGGGTGGCAGGTAGGATGACCTTGAACTCATGATCCTTCTGCCTTCTCCCAAGTACTGAGATTTTAGACCCCCACCACCACACATGATTTACAAGATGCTAGGCATTGAACCCAGGGCTCCATACTTGGTAAGCACTCTACAAACTGAGCTGCACATGGAGGAGTGTCATGAAAGTAGAAAAGAGACCATGAGATGGAAGAGGAGAGCTTGCAGGATTCAGGAAAGAGAATAATAAAGCATATACAATAGAAGGGGAGGATTTTTTGAGGAAGGGAACCAGCAACAATGAGACAGAGAGAGTAGGGAAGAGCATTGGAGAAGGGGATGAGTAAGAACAAAAGTCTAATGACTTATATGTATGAAAATGCCTTGAATGAAAACCATTGCTTTGTTACTTGTGATACTGCTTCTTCCTCGGGATCAATGGCCACCAGTCCATGAGGGTGGAAGGAGCAGAGGCAGGGAACAGGGTTCAGACAGCTGTAGATAGGATGGAGATAACCCACTGGGATATGACTTCAATGAATCTACTCAACTTTATTCCAAAGTATAGGAAATGGGAAGCCAGAAGACAAACCTTAATTTGCATTAAGTTGCACACTCTTATCATGTAGCTGGATTAGTGGAAGCACTGCCCTGTCCAAATGGCTAGAGAATTTGTCTAATTACCATGTGGTCAGCAGGAGAAGAGCATTTGCAGAGAATTGTGTCAAGTGTCATCCCTGAGATAAGTCAGGCATCCAGGCCTGAAGACATCTCCAGTTAAGGTTAGGTAGAGAGCAAAAAGCTTTTGCTGGGGGAAGGGAGTCCTCTTCTATATTGCCAAGCTTAGAGAAAACTCCCAGGCTATGGTAGACTGCAACCTCTGACCAGCAGGGCCTCGCAGTATATTACTAACTTTAAAAAATAACTTCTAAATAAGTAAGTACAGTTTTAAAAAAATTGTCTACTTATTTTATGTTTATGAGTGTTTGGGCTATATGAATGTATATGCACCACATGTGTGCCTAGTGCCCACAGAGGCCAGAAGAGGGTGTTAAATTCCTTGGGACTGTAGCTACAGATTGTTGTAAGCTACCATGTAGGTCCTGGGAATTGAATCCAGTTCATCTAGAAGAGCAGCCAGTGCTCTTAACCATTGCACCATCTCTCCATCCCCAAATACATTTTTCAAAAAGAGAAAAATGAATAAAGTGCTAATATTTTCAAATAGGGAATGCCTACATTGAAAGAGAAGAAAACTTAAAGTCACAAAAGACTATTTTCTAGTCATGTATGTCATTGTGGTAGCAGACTTGGAATAGAGTAGCTGATGGCCTGCAGAGCAACATGCTGAAGTTCTCTTCTAATTACTGAAATACATACCTCACCCTTGGCACTTCATCTGTGAGAAAGGCACAGTGAGTGGTAGGCAGAACACAGTAGAATGTAAAGTGCAACTGTCAGAAATGGAAGACAAACTCAGAGCCTGACTGATACCAATGGCTGCAGTCCAAGGAAAGATACCTGCAATGTATTCTTCCCCTTTCCCTGCAGGGACATGATCCTACCTCTTTCCAGTCACCTTGTTTTGTCTTCACCTTGATATGATGCCAGCATTCCACATGAGAAGCTTCACATGATGCCAATGATAGTTAATGTTAATAAACTACTTCTCTAAAAAGAACCAATGTCAGGTGTTTAACAGGAGAAATTGTTCAAACCTTTAAATACTAGGTAGTCCAATGCTTCATAAATCATTACAGTTTGAAATGGATACTCTAAAGAATATATAGGTCATTTCTGAAGTAAACATCACTGACATCTAAATAAGGTAAACACAGTACAAAGAAAACTACAAATAAATGCACTTTCATGATCAGTGATAAAATGCTACCAAATAGAATATGCCATGACCCAGTGACATTTGTCCCAGAAAATTTGGAGTTAGAGAGATGCCTCAGCGACTGAGGCACTTGATGTTCTTGCTGAGGACCTAGATTCTGCTGCTTTTTGCAGGAGATGGCAATTAATACAGAGATCCACGACTGGTCCGAGTGCAGAGGATAAAAGACTATAGAATGCCCAGCTCTAAGTGAGACAAGGAGCAAAAAGATTGTAAGAACCAAAGATAATAGTCATTTGCACCAACCAGTATTTGTCAAATATGACAGGGACATTGCACATGTGTGTTTGCAGCAGCTGTGACTCGATATACAAGACCTGCACAAAATCAAGCTGGGAGAAATTTCAGCATGGGTCAGGGAGGAGTTTATAAAGTCCTTACTGGGGAGTTATTGGTAAGTTTTGGCTGCTAAAGGAGGAAAAGTCAGTTTTCTTCAGGGATGTGGTCCTTGAGAAACTACCCATGCTCCAATAAATGGTCCTACATTCATGCAATACATGCAGCACTAAGTGAACCTGATGAGTTTTAAAAATAAAGACATGAAGTTGAGAGAAGAAAAATGGTGGGAAATAAGGGAGGAATTGGAAGGAAGGGAATGGGAGGATATAGTTGATCAAAATACATTATATATATGTATAAAATTCTCAAAAATTATTTTAAAAGACCAAAGGAGCTATATACAGATATTATATTGAGTATATGTATTTCTCACTGGTGTTAGTAGTTCTCTTGGTGTAGTATAATTGAACAATTAAGTAGCTACATTTTAGATGAGAGCCTGATTCCTCACTTTTATAGTTACAAAGGAAAGAAGGAAGGCTACTTAAACTTTGTGGTATTAGATTGGAATCAGAGTTTTTGTTAATACACAGTATTTGATATACATTCATGTGGTAGGAATGTTTTTTGTGTATTGTGAACTGTTTTGGCCTGTGTAGAGCACTGTAGAAGTGGGTGGAGAATCAGAGGCAGCCAGGTAGGAAGAAGGGGTGGAGTTTGCCAGTCGCCATCTGTCCCCCGAAGAAGAAGCATGTAGGAATTCAGGTGAGCCACAGGCTGCAAGCCACGTGGTGGGTAGATTTATGGAAATGGGTTGATTTAAGAAGAAAGAGCTAGCTAGTAATGTGCTTAAGATATGGGCCAAGCAGTGTAAAGTATATAAGCGTGTGATTTATTTTTTGGGGGGGACAAAAGCCGAGGGCGCGCAAACCAGGCTCTACATCGCCGGCACCACACGCGTGCCAGGTCACAAATCTCCAGACCCAAACAGGCCAAAAAAAAACTTACTACAACATATTCATATAGTTTCACAAAGGCACATACATGATTTCCTACTTATATCTACTAGTAGAATCTGAGAGCAATGATTCTCAGTAGTAATGGGTACACATAATACCTAGACTCGATTTCTAAAATCCTTCTTCAATAAAATGAACTACAGTTTAGAGAATAGGTTGATATAAATAAGATATGAGGAAAGGAAAATACAAGATGAACTTAAAGTACTAAAGGGCAGGGCAGTCAGAAGGGGACAGATTCTAAGGGAAGAGCTCCATATGGCCAAAGCTAGCTCAATTTGTACCATAATACTAATCAGATATTGCCTGTGTGGTGCACTGAAAAGAGACACAGCATCACTTCCATAGTATTCCTGATGAAAATATGTGAACTTAATCTACTTGAAGAAAAATTAAGACAAAACCAAGCCAAGAGGTATAATTTACCAGAAATCATTAAAAGCACTGCAGTCATGCAATACAGGAAAGAACCAATGCAGAACAGAGACCAATGTGACCTGACCGTAAGGACCACATGCAATAGACTAGAGGAATGGAAAATGGAAACATCTGAATAAACTCTATAGACCAGTCCTGTATGCATGTTTATTCCCTAGTTTTGATAACTGTTCTGTGGTTTGTGAGTTGCTATCTCTGGAAGCTGGAAGAAAGGCATGGAAAGTTTATCTGCATTATTTTTCACAATTCATCTAAAAATATAAATTTATTTACAGGTGTACAAACCATAAGTAGTAAAATACAGTCTTAAGCTGTATTAGTAGAAATTCAAAAATATGTCTGTTCTGGTAGGTATTGCAGTTACCTCTGGCTATTAATTTAGGAGTAACCTGGAGACTCCCTAACAGTCTCTAGGGCCACAATGCTTTAAAATTCCAACTAGACAATTAAAAAAAAGTTTTATCTCATAATCTTTCATGAGAGCAAGATAATGGATTTTAAGGTAAGCAAAATCTTAAAAACAAATTTGTCTGAATAATTTTTTTTCTTTTGAAATGTGGTCTTACTTTGTAGATCAGTCTTGTCTCTGCTTTTATTTGTAGAAATGCAAGTGTGCTAGCACACCTGGCTACAGTGTTTTAATAAAAACTGATGGGAATTAACTTGGCTGTTTTTTTTCCCAAAAATGTCATGCTTCTAAATTAAGAAGCAAAATCATTTTCATTGGCTTGTCTCTGTCATTATTATTAGTGTACCCTACCAAGATCTGTAGGATGACTTTTACAGACAACCCTTAACATGTTAGAATTGTAGTAATTTCTCTAAGACCTTTGATTCACAAATTACAAAATATAGCAAATTTAAAATTTTATATTTAAGCATATTATGTGTATAGAAAATCATGTGTTCTAAACATGCTTATAATAAGGTATTAGTTAAATTATGAATGCATTATGCAGTGTTCCATAATAGAAATTTGTTCAACTGTCAGCTTCTTCCACAAGAAGAAAATACTTCTGAAAATTTTTTTTAATGTTTATTAACTTAGTTTTGATTTCAATCTTTTTAAGGATGTGGTAGATACACACCCTGGCCTCACCTTCCTGAAAGATGCTCCAGAATTCCATTCCCGCTACATCACCACGGTAAGATGAATACTGATTTGTCATAATAAAACTGCTTAAGTCATCTCTTTATTGTTACCTAGCATCCAGACTTTTACATTGTTGTACAAAAGGTAATTTGGGCTATCATAATTATTTTAAATGGAAAGAAGGTAAATAGTGAAAAGTAAATGGGTAATTTTATTTATATTCATATCCCTTTACATATCAGTCAATACTTAACAGAAGTCTGTGGTATAAAATTGCACTGATATTCTATCTGGTATCATTAGACATATATTTACTCTCTTTGAGATTTTATTTGTGTGGGTGTTTTGCCTCCATATGTGTCTGTGTTCTTGTGCATGTGATACCTGAGAGAGCCAAGAGAGGGCATCAGATTCCCACTGGCGCTTCAAGAATGTTGTGAACTGCTATGTGGGTATTAGGAATTGAACTGGGGTCCTCTGGAAGAGTAGCTAGTGCTTTTAACCTCTAATTCACCTCTCTGTACAGGTCTTTACTCTTAGAAACTTTCATATTTGGTTGGGCTTTAGCATTTCCAAGTAATACTTTAAATAATTGTTAACAGTTTATCCCCCCAAAAAGATATCTCTAGATCCTTAAAATTGTATCTAGAGAAAATGAAAAGTAGCTTCTGTGTAAACACAGAAGCAAGCGGTGTAGGAATCTAGAATAACATGCTCACAACTCCAATTTGTGAGGTGTTTGCACTGCTTGGTTTTTAAGATAGTCTAATCTAATGAGTCACAGGTAGGTGAGTGAGAGGGTATGGACCAGCAGGGAAATCTCAGTCCAAATAATCGCAGGATTATTTGGGGACTGGAGTATCTAAAACACGACCTCAAGGAACACTTCAAATTCACAGATAAACTCAAGTGAAGCAACCTTTGCCAGTGGCTTACTTAGATAACTCAGCTAAACAGGCAGTCTCCTCTAGGGAGAATTCTGTCACTCTGAGAGTATAGTCCTAATATAACAAATGGATTCTGTGTTATTTATTTTTCTTGTTGGAATGTCTTTCTTTGCTTTTCCTTTGGTTCTCTTTTGATACTATAAAAATTTATAAGGTTTTGTTCAGTAAAAAGACTCAGCAGCTAGACAGTAATACCTGCCTTTAATCCAAGCACTCAGGAGGCAGAAGCTGCTGGATCTCTGTGAATCTGGAAGCCATTCAAGTCTACAAAGCAAGTTCCAGAACTACACAGAGAAGCCCTGTCTCCAAAACAAACAAACAGAAAAGGCTCAGCAGCTGGGCCAGCAAACCTCATGACCTAAGTTCTATACCTGGAACAACATGGTGGAAAAGAGAACTAATTGCCCATAAATTGTTCTCTGACCTCCATACTCACATGCCAAGGCATGTGTACACACACACACACACACACACACACACACACACACACACACACACACACACACGAGAGAGAGAGACAGAGAGAGACAGAGACAAAGAAGATTAAATTATAAAATAATATGTAAGATTTTTTCCTAAGCCAGAGGTTGTGTCATTATCATTGCAGACTACTCAGAAGTTAAGTTTTGCTTAGTAGTTACTCTGTACTCTAGCAGTCCTCTCCACACAATCTCCTAACTACTTTCTCACCTAGATGACTCCAAATTGGTCTTTCTGCTTCTACTGTTATTGCCCATTCACACTAGTCTTCCCAAACAATTATGCTTTAAAAGTACAAGTCAGATCATGTCACTCTCCAACCTTCCTGAGTTTTCTATTTCACTTGGGATAAAAGTCACAATCTCTGTCAGTACTGTATCAGCCCCTACATATCTTTGCAACTTTTCTCATTAATGATTCATTATAGATTTTTCAGACAAAATGTTTTTGATTTTTCTATCTCCCTGTTCTCTTGCTCCCTATGACTGCCCATCTGTACCTTTCCCTTTGCAGTAACCTCCTTTCATGTCACATGTGCTCTGTGGCCCTCCTCCCTTCTGTAGTACCTCTTTTTCCCCTGGATAGTTCTGTTTGAAGTTTCATAGCCCATACTCGTACCCAAACCTCCCACACACATACTAACACTAAAAACTAGAGCCCTGGGTCTGAAGAAATAGTTCACATTTAAGAGCATTTGCTGCTGTTGCAGAGGATCTGGGTTCAGTTTCCAGCATCCACATGACAGCTCTTGACCATATGTAAGTTCTAGAGGACCCTGGGCCCCCCTCCCCTGATCTCTGAAGCACTACATACATACATATGATGTACTTGCATGCAGTGGCAATACACTCATATACATAAAATAAAAGCAAATAAACCTTTTTTATAAAAAAAAAATAGAACCACACATGAAAGATAATGTGTAGTATTTGTCTTTCTGAGTCTGGCTTACTTCAGTTCATATAATAGTTTCCAGATCCATCCATTTTGCTGTGAATTTTATTTTTCTTTATAGCCAAATAAAATTCCTTTGTATGTATATATTTTTCCAATGTCTACTGGCTTATTAATGGATATCTAGACTAGTCTCATGCCTTTATATCTTTGTAGGAGAATATGGAGGCCTTTGATGGATCATGTAAGAGTTCTATTTTTCTAAGTTTCTAGAGACTTCCATACAATTTCCATAATTACTGTACTAGTTTATACCCTGTCTTAGTTAGAATTTCTATTACTGTGAAGAGACACCATGACCACAGCAACTCTTTTTTTTTAAAAAAAAAAAAAAAACTTTATTTATTTATTTATTTGCCTTGGTGTTTTGCCTGGAACTGGAACTACAGATAGTTGTTAGCTGCCATGTGGGTGCTGGGAATCGAACCCGGGTCCTCTGGAAGAGCAGACGGTGCTCTCAACCGCTGAGCCATCTCTCCAGCCCCCACAGCAACTCTTATAAAAGAAAACATTTAATTGGGGCTGGCTTATAGTTTCAGAAGTTCAGTCCATTACCATCATGGCAGGGAGCATGGTAGCGTGCAGGCAGACATGGTGCTGGGGAATGGCTGAGAGTCCACATCTTGCAGAGGACAGGAAATGGTCTCTGACACTGGGAATAACTTGAGCCATCAAAGCTACAGTGGCACACTTCCTCCAACAAAGCCACGCCTCCCTTTCGGGGTCATTTTGTTTCAAATGACTATACCCTGCCCCAAGCTGTAGTAGCTATAATAAGGATTGCTCTTTCCCTGCCATCTTATCAGCATTTTTTATCATCTCCTTTAAAAAAAAAAAAAAGTGTGTGTGTATCTTAGTTACTGTTTTATTGCTGTGGTGAAAGGTATAGAAGGAAGAGTTTAATTGGGGGCTTGCTTAGTTTTAGAGTGTTAGTCCATGACAGAGAGCAACAGGCAGGCAATTAGACATATGGCACTAGAGCAGTAGCTGAGATCTTACATGTGACCCACAAAATGGAGGCAGAGAGAAAGTGAGACTGGGCCTCCTATGGGCTTTTGACACCCAAGCCCGCCTCTCGTGATAAACCTCTCCAACAAGGCCACACCTTCTAATCCTTCCTAAACAGTTCAGTAGCCAGGGACTAAGCATTTAAATAGATGAGCATATCAGGGCCATTTCCAGAATATAGGTGTGTGCGTGCATGCTCACTCCCCAGTTGTAAGCCACCTGACATGGGTACTAGGATTTGACACAGATGCTAGGATCTAAAATTGATACTCTAGAAGAATAGCACATGCTCTTAACCACTGAAATATCTAGCTGTTTTCTTTTTGTTTCTTTTTGATAATTCTTCTGGCTGAGGTGAGACAGAAGTAGTTTCAATTTTCATTTCCCTGCTGGCAAAGGATATTGAACACTTTTTTTAAATTTTTGTTGGTTACTTGTACATTTTTCAAACTTTTAACTTTTTCATTTTTTTTTTTCTGTGTAGTTTTGGCTGTCATGGAACTTACTGTGTAGACCAGGCTGACTTCAAACTCAGATCCACCTGCCTCTGCCTTTCAAGTGCTGATATTAAAGACACACACCACCGCTGTCAAACTGTGGTAGGGTCTTTTAAGTATAGAATCTTGTCATCTGCAAATAGAGACTTTTACTTCATCCTTTCCTGATTCTATCTCTCTTATATCTTTCTCTTTTTCTTACTGTTCTCTAGCTAAGACTTGGAAGAGTTAAAAGAGTGTGCATCCTTGTCTTGTTCCAGATTTTAGAGAAAATGCTATGTTTTCTCCTTTTAATATAATATTGACATAAAGATATGTCATATAGAATTTATTATTCTGAGGTATATTTCATCTATTTCTAATTTTTCCAGTACTTTTATCATTAAGGTATGTTCAACTTTGTCAAATAATTTTTTCATATCTATCAAGATGATTGTGTGGTTTCTGTCCTTAAGTACAGTTGTATGGTGAATTATATTTATTGATTTGCATATGCTGAACCAACTTTGTTGCTAGTATTAATTCTCTGCCTCTCCTCACTGTGGCTGGGAAGCCCATTTCTACTTCGGATACTTTGTTCTTCCCCCTTCCTTGATAGATATACTCTTCCACAGCTTTTCATCCACAGCCACACTAACTCTCTCACTTTCAGATTCTTGCTTTGATAGCCCCTGATCACTTTCTGCATTATTTTTTTCTTAACTCTTTTCTGACATTTATTTTTGCTTATTGTCTATCTGCTCTATAATATAAACTGCATGAGAACATGGTTTGTTTGTTTACATATTTTATTTATCTGGCTCAGTACTCAAATATGCCACTTAATAGGCACACATCAAATATTTATTGAGTAAAATAGTTCTCTTTTTAAAAAGTTTTTCTTTTGTGAGACTAAACAAGTATTCTACAACTAAGCTACATTCCTACTCCTGTGAAATTTTTCTTGTTTAAGGAGTCTACATTTGTGAGATGGCTCAACAGGTAAAGGTGCTGGGAGGGAGGGAGAAGTTTTAAAATAATTCTACATTAATTCTGAATATCCAAAATGAATTATTAAGCCTTGGTTATTTGTTATTCTGTAAACTCAGGGCATGTTAACAGTGTAACTGATGTTTTTCAGCATCTGTATATAATCCCAGCTATCTTAGAGGCTGAGAGAGAAGGATCTCAAGCTTGAGACCAGCCTGGGCCATGAGGCAAGGTTCTGTCAAAAAGCATGGAAATTGTTTTACTTAGAATTAATTCTCAGAAAAAAAAACTTAATGATCAAAAAAGTAAAGAGATAAACATTCTTTATTCTTTCTAGTTTACTATTTTCTGACATGCCTAAACCTATAGCAGTATGTGGTTTTCCATCAACTAGGACCCAAGGAGTTCATGATTTTAAAGAAAAAAAAACCATGAAATCCCATTTTTAAGCCATTCCATCAGCTTAATAATTGTTGGACAAAAACCACTATACTAGTCACTCACAGAATACACTTAATTATCTCTGCTGTCATCATTTCATGATATGTGCATACTCTTGCTTACATGTATGAACTTTATACTTTGGTGTTAGCATTGTACTAATGTGTCTCCAATTTACAAGAATGAATCTATTACTTGGAAATAGACATTGAACTACAAAGTACTTAGAACAATAATACAGCAGTTTAAATAATAGCACAGACTAAAGAGAATTAAGAGTTCACTTGGAAGTACAGAATGTGACTCTGTACATACTAAGAATAACTTCTACTGTGGTCATTTTATACCAACACCCCAAAAGAAATGTGCAGAGAAAAAGTACAATAATAAAGGGCTGGAAATGTGTGTGGCTCAGTGGTAGAGCACTTGTCAGGCATGCAGTGTCCCAGTGCCACAAAATAAGTCAAAACAAAAGTATGACAATGAGTATCTAAAAACAGAACTTTTCATTGGCTATCTTTTCTTTTCGATACCCTTTCTGTTATGAAATCTAGTCAAATAATAGCATGAAGTAGCTGAAACTTTAGTATTATTTTTAAGGATAGTGAGTTTTTTCTAGAACAAATGCAATATAAGATCTAGTATGGAACTGGCTAATTGTATTCTTGGGCATGAAAGTGGCCAAGCTAAAGAGACAGCTTGCTCATAGCAAAATCAGTAAAGATCATAATTACATAAATTATAAAGGTCTGTGATACAGAAATACATATTTTATTTTGGTAATTATTTTGTCAGTTGTTTTTAGACTAGAAAGAACATCAACAAAGTAAGAAATAACTCCAAAAGTCAGCCCATATTCTTTATTTCCTAATGGAAAAAGCCTTTTTGATGATGAATTAAAATGAAAATATGAAATACCAGCAAATTGTAGCCTTTTGGATTATAGTTTTGTGTTCTGGGCCAAGAGATTGTTGGCGAATAAGTGCTCTGCTTATGCATGTCAACATATGCTATCTTTTGAAAAAGGAGGGTGGCCCATTTAAGTTTTTAAAGTGAGCAATGAGTCTTCAAAGACTTTTTGTGGCACTGGCACCAGCAGGGAAGTTATTCTTAGGCTTGTGCAGATGGTGTCTCAGACGTTTACTTAGTGTCTCATTGGCCTGAATCTATCACTTTAGGCTAAAATGACTAAGCTGTACCATAGCTGCTTCTCACCACTGAGAGCTTTTAGACTCATTCCCTTTTCTCTTGACAGAGAAATAAATCACTTTTTCAAAAAATTTTTAGTTTTTAAAGTTATTTAGAAAGATTATGAAGAAATTTCAGAGCTGTAACAGTTAAAGAATGAATTAGTGTTCCATTCACTGTGCCTTTGTAGAAAGAAGAGCTAGGCTTCTATTGTTTGAGTATGTCTACACTCATCACCTATAGTTAGAATACTTCGTTAATTTCTATTTGCGTTTAATCTACTTTCAAAAATATGTAATAAAGCCAAACATTTCCTTTCCTGGTGCTGACATAATGATTTAACTTGTCTGTCTGGTTAACCTAGAGATCTTGGTAAAAAATTGTCAGGTTTTCTTACCTCTCACTAGCAGTAAATGATTCTTATTTTTTATATATTTTTTAAATGGTGACAATGTTGTTAAAAATAGCAAAGTTAAGGGAGAGCCAGGTGCTATATGCTTTCACCACTAGATGGTAGCCCTACTTCAAGGATGTAAAATGCAGACTCAGTAATGGAAAAATAAATGTGCTATGAAGATGGGCCTCAACATATGGGGACTGGGAAATGGAAGATACAAAAGCATTATTTTACATTGCTAAGGAAGCATCTTAGCAAAGGCTCACAACAGAACATAGCTAACAATTGTATAGTTTATTTTATTTTGCATGTGTGAGTGTTTTGTTTGCATATATTTATGTATATCATGTGCCTGCCTGGTGTCACAGAGGTCAGAAGAGTGCATCAAATCCCCTGGATCAGATGGTTGTGAAACACCATGTGGTTTCTGGGAACCAAACATAGGTCCTATGCAAGGGCAGCAAGTGCTCTTAATCACTGATTCATCTCTCCATCACATAAAACAGAAAATGTTTAAATTGCGCTGAAAGATAGAAAGAACACTGGGAAAATGGCTCCATCGTTAGGAATGTATACTACTCTTGTAGAGGAGCAGAGTTTGGTCCTAGTCCCTGTGTGTAGCTCAAAACTAGACATGACTCCAGCTCCAGGGGTTAGGGTGCCCTTGTCTGGACTCCATGGACACACGCTTACATGTAGGTATTTCTATTCATGTTTAACATAAACATGGATTTTTAAAAGAAATTAAAGAAGAGAGAAAAACAGTAGAGATCAAAGTTTTATAATATTACAACTTGGTTCCATAAATAATATATTTGAGTAGAATACATAATTTAAATTAAGTTTATAATATAAATCAAGAAATAAATTTATGATTGGCAATGATAGCACCTGCCTTCAATCCCAGCACTCAGGAGGTAGAGGCAGGCAGATGATCTGAGTTCAAGGCCACCCTGGTCTACAGAGTGAGTTCTAGGACAGCCAAGGCAACAAAGAGAAACCCTGTCTCAAAAAAAACAAATCGGGGGGTGTGGGGGGGAGGGAGGAAATTTACACAAAACTCTAATGATACTGAACAGGAAAATTTTGATGTGTATGCTGAAATTGACTTTGAGGGCCAGCAAGATGGTTCAACAAGTAAGGACAACTACCACCAAGCCTGATGGACTTAGGTCAATCCCTGGACTGACAAAGTAAAAAAGACTCAATCCCAAAAGTTGTCCTCTGACCTCCATACTTATGCCATGGCATGTGTGTGTACCTCTGTACACACACACACACACACACACACACACACACACACACACACACACGTACACGCTGAACACTAGATAAATAGGTAGACAGACAGATAGATAGACAGATAGATAGAATTAAAAAAAAATTAGAAATTGCCAGAGGTAGTGGTACATATCTTTAATCCCAGCACTTAAGAGGCAAAAGCAAATGTATCTCTGAGTTTGAGGCTAGCCTGTTCTACATACTGAGTTCTGGGCAAGCCAGGGATACATAGTAAGACCTTGGAGGGGTTGTTATTAATGTTTCTTTTCTTTTTTAAAAGAGAGAGAGGATGAATGTCTTTTGTTTGTTTTATTGGAGACAAGGTCTTGCTGATTAACCCAGGCTATCCTGGAACTTAACATGCAGCTCAGACAGGCCTCTGATTCATAATCCTGCTGCCTTTCTTGGGACTACAGGCATGTATCACCATGCCAAATTAAATGAGATTCTTAAGATTCATATCCCACATCAAATTTCTGTACTGAGAATCCACCCCTTTTTAATGACTTGCCTTGTCATGTCAAGTTTATGGAGAGGATACCATACTGAATCTGACACATCTTTTAAGACTGGAGAGATTTCTCAGTGGTTTAGAGAACTTACTGCTCTTGCAGAGGAGCTGGATTTGGTTCCTAGTACCTTTGTGATGACTGCCAACTACCTGTAACTTCATTTCCAGGCAATCTGAAGCCCTCTTCTGGCCTCTAAGGGCACCTGTATGTATACAGTGCACATAAACTCATGCAGACACACACACATACACATAACAACAAGTAAATAGTATTTCATCAAGAACCTCTGAATCTGAGTGCTTAGGACCAATGGAGAAATTAGGTACCCACTTCTTGTTTCCACCTAATACATAAATCCTGTCCACTTCAGCCTAAGAACTTGATTTAAAAAAAACTAGCCTCATAACTTCATACAAACACATTGCTTTATAATTTTTGAAAGTTGTCCTTACATTTGATGAGTGTAAGGGTACTTCTTTCTACTCAGTGGTTCTAATTCTGTTCTCTATGCCAAAACGGAAGTCAGTTGCTGTTTCTACCTGGTAGTTAGCCATTTAGATCATGATAACATCTTCTCTCCAGTCTTGTATTTTTTAGATTCAGCCTTTGCCACATTATTAATATCTTTACTGTTCACTTTTATATTTTCTACACATTTATATGTCACTATCTATAAGCTGTAGACAAAAAATACTGATTTACATGAAATATTAAAAGTTTTTAGGGGTTGACAATCTCTCTGTTATTCACAACTTAAGAAATGTACTGTTGAGGTAGAAATGAAACCAGCCCATATTTAGCATCACAAAGGTAACACAAAATTATTTGTTTTATAGCTTCTAAACTTGAATATTATGTCATGAAATTGTTACCTAGTATATGCAAAGCGTCGAGTCAGACACTGAAATGCAAGTCCAGTAAAGATGAGGTCTGATAAGAGTTTAAAGTTGGGGGCTGGAGAGATGGCTCAGTGGTTAAGAGCACCGCCTGCTCTTCCAGAGGACCTGGGTTCGATTCCCAGCACCCACGTGGCAGCTAACAACTGTCTGTAGTTCAGTTCCAGGCAAAACACCAAGGCAAATAAATAAATAAAGTTTTTTTTAAAAAAAAAAAAAGAGTTTAAAGTTGGTGATAATCAAGGTCCACAGTGCTGGCCTATAACCATAGGCATGCCCTAAAGATACTTGGCAGCCACAGAAGCACGGGAGTCAGAGCTCTTCCCAACTATCTGTTCTGGAGTTTCCTATGAAATAGAAGCCTATGAGCTCCATTGTGAAAGGTCAGGAATTAGCTCATGTAGCAGGTTTGAGGTTGTGAATGCTGGGCAACAGAAATTTAACCTTCATCCTGGTGCTAATTTGCCCTGATTGGTTGAGAATTACTCTACTGAAAAATCCAGCAGTAGGGTGTTGATTTAGTATCTCATTAGGTCAAGGTTTGGAAAGATGAACAGTAGTCTTCACTTTTTTGTTGTTCTAGAACAAAGACACATTGAAAGGAGGTTTAACTTCTTCTATGATAAAAACACCAAGGATCCAGAATTTTTATATTACCAAACTATTAAAAACCAAAGAGCTTGTGTGATGGACACATACCTGTGTTGACATCATTCAAAAAGTGGAAACATGATTCCAAGGCAGAGACCAGCCTAGATTACAAGTGAAACCCTATCTCAGAAATAAAATAAAAATTAAAAAAAAGCTAGAGGACCCTTCTTAATATTGCTTCTTTTTGGAGAATAAGAAAATACTAGGAAAGTAAGTATGTATGTATAATAAATACATAAGATTGTTTTGAGTGCATCTTGTCCTCCACCTCTAGGATTGCATCTTCTTTCTTTATTTTCCAGTCCTCCCTTACACTGTAGCATACCAGTGTCCAGCCTGGTCACATTTGCTTGTAGTCTTCCATCTGTCTCTGGGTTTTTTTTCCAGTTGCAAATCTCCTAAATTCAGTAAATTACTAGCAAATAACAGAAGTGCTTATGCTCAAATAAAGATCAGGGTATAAAGTAACCCAGGTACATGTGATGACTTTCATAGAGGTTATGGAAGACAAGAAATCTTTAAGATGTCAGTGAATACAGATTTTTTTATTTCCAATATATTTATTTAATATAGGAAATAATTAGATTTTTTCACAGAAATTTCTGATTCACCATACTATGGAATAATGCTCTTGTATACTGTAAAGATTTGTTACTCATACGGTTTAAAAAACACTGGCCAAGGGGCTGGAGAGATGACTCAGCAGTTGGGAGCACCGTCTGCTCTTCCAGAGGACCCGGGTTCGATTCCCAGCACCCACATGGCAGCCAACAACTGTCTGTAGTTCCAGTTCCAGGCAAAACACCAAGGCAAATAAATAAATAAAGTTAAAAAAAAAAAAAAAAAAAACACTGGCCAATAAGTAGGCTGGAAATAGAAGCAGGGCAATCAGACTAGAAGAATTCTGGGAGGAGGAAAGGAGAGCTGCAGTTGCCAGCCAGATGAAGAGGCAACAAGATGAGAATGCTAACCTGAGTAAAAAAAATACTTAATAAGCAACATTGTTAAACATAGGTAAGAATTATAGGTTAACTTAAAGTGTAAGAGCTGGATAGTAATATGCTTGAGCTACTGGCCCAGCATTTACTATATTAAGCCTCCAAGTCAACTATTTGATAATCAGCTGCCAGACATTTGAGAATTGTTTGTTGACAGGCAAAGACCTCCTGCTACAAATAGCACCCAACCATACTCTTAAGGAAAAAAAAATATTCTTTTTAGTTTTAACAAGCATTCTTTATGCAGCATATTTTCATTGCATTTTCCCCTCCTGTAATTCCTCCTAGATCCTTCCAATATCCCTACACACCCAACTTTCTTCTCTTCCACCTCTTTAAAATAAACAAACCAAAAAAAAAACAAATACACACAAAAAAGAATCATAAAAATGGAAATCAAACAAGCAAAAGACCAATAAGAAAAAAATTAAATAAACAAGCAAAAGATCAATAAGACAAAAAAGTACAAACAAATCAAAATGGGTCACAAAGTCTACAAAATGTCATTGAGTTCATTTTATGTTGGCCAACTACTCCTAGGCATGAGGACTACCTTGAAATATAGTTAAATACTCAGTGAGCCTCCGGGGAAGGACTCCTTTACCAGAGAGTGTCAGTTACAAATAGCTTCTTGGTTAGAGATAGGAGCCTTTCTTCCTAGCCCAATCTCAGTGCTGGAGCCCCATCTCACTTGAACTAGTGGAGGCCCTTATGTGTGCTGCTACAGTTTCTGTGAGTTCATATGTGTATCAGTTTTGTTGTATCTGGAAGGCAATGTTTCCTTAGAGTCATCCATCACCTCTGGATCTTCAGGCTTTCTTCTTCTTCTTCTTCTTCTTCTTCTTCTTCTTCTTCTTCTTCTTCTTCTTCTTCCTCTTCCTCTTCCTCTTCCTCCTCCTCCTCCTCTTCCTTCTTCTTCTTTCTTCTTCTTCTTCGCTTCCTGAGCCTTAAGGTTAGGGCTTTGATAAAGATATAACATTTAGGATATGTGTTCCAAAGTCTCTGACTATTTACACATTAACCAGTTGTAGATCTCTGCTAATTCTCATCTGCTGCAAGAAAAGATTTCACTGATGTGGACTGAGCAAGGCATTAATCTATAAGTATAGCAGTATGTGATTAGGAATTATTTTATTGCCCTGTTCTTATAGAAGAATAGTAGTAGGTTTTCCTCTGGGCCCATGACCTATCTAGTCTTGGGTTCTTGGCCACTTCAGGAGTGTCAGGTCTGAGTTTCATCTCAGGGAGTAGATGAAACCTAATTAAAAAGTGGTTGGGGGGGCTGGAGAGATGGCTCAGCGGTTAAGAGCACCGTCTGCTCTTCCAGAGGACCCGGGTTCGATTCCCAGCACCCACATGGCAGCTAACAACTGTCTGTAGTTCCAGTTCCAGGCAAACACCAAGGCAAATAAATAAATAAATAAAGCTTTTTAAAAAAAAAAAAAAAAAAAAAAAAAAAAAAAAAAAAAAGTGGTTGGTTCCAGGCAATGGTGGCACATGTCTTTAATCCCAGCACTTGGGAAGCAGGGGTAGGTGAATCTCTGTGAGTTCAAGACCAGCCTGATCTACAGAGCACCAAATGTGACCTGGTTAATTAGCTCAATTAATTATCACAAAGTGATATATTATTAGTCATTATTTATTCAAGCAACATAAAATATAAATGCAGGAAATTCAGGAAATGGAGAAAGGATCCACTCCACTTGTCTGGAACAGATCTTCCTTCCAGGTGATGGAGAAACAGAAAGCATTGTTCTCAAAGATTAGCACTTTAAGCTGTTTCTGGCCACACCTTAAAGCTACAGCTTCAAAGGTCACAGGTGAACCCCAAACCTGCACTGGCCCAGAGGCCAATGCACCCTTAGGTCAGGGAGGTGCTGAATTCCACTACAGCCATTACACAGAAACTGTGGTAGGACTGTAAATGTAGTAGGACTGTTTTCTGTATGTGATGCTGTGAATGAAGTGACATGGTCCATGAGGAGCACTGTAGCAATAGGCAGGAAATCAGAATAGAGATAGGTAGGAGGGCGGAGTCAGTCAGTCTCCATCCGACACACACACACCCAAAGAAGAGCCATGTGGCAGGTAGATTACTAGAAATGGGTTGAATTAAGATGAAAGAGCTAGCTAGTAATGTGCCTGAGACATAGGCCAAACAGTACAAAATTAATATAAGCGTCTGATTCATTTCTTTAGGAGATTAAAGCTGCTGTGGGCAAGGTTCAAACTTCTGGCCCAAACGGGGCTGGAAATATTCTACAACAGAAACCCTGTTTTGAAAAAACAAAACAACAAAAAAGTGGTTGTTATTCTCATAACATTTGTACCACTATTGCACCAGTATATCTTGCAGGCAAGTCATTGTTACAGATGATGAGAGTTTGTAGCTGGAATATTGATGATTCCCTTTCTCCTCTTATAGCATGCAGAGTACGTCTCAATACCATGAATGCCAGTGGGAGTGAAGCTTCTAGTTGGCACCAGCTCTACTTCAATGACATTTGTAAACATTGTCTTTAGCAATAGGGCTTACCCTTAGGTTGTGGAGAGCAGCCAATACCCTTGGCAATAGACTGTGGTATTCGGGGTTTCCATGGGGGCAAAGACTCAGCAAGATGTAACTCAATTCTGGCACTGGAGATTTATTTAACTTAGTAACATAAAATGTCTAGTTGGAACAGGCATTGTTTTCCTTATTATTTGATGGCTCCATTTAGATTTCTTTCACATATGCATCTATTTCAGAATGTTTCTACAGTAGTAGGTTTCCATATGGTTTTCAGATGTCCTTTATTGTTAGTTGGGCCTCCCCATACTCCCTCCTTTGCTTTCTCTTCCACCCCCTCCCTATTTAATCCTCCTAGTCTGCTTTTTCCTTTGTCTCTCCATAATAATAGATCCTATTTCCCTTCCTTGGGAGAACCTCCCTCCCTGCTAGTCCTTTACTCAATACTTAACCTCTGCTTTTTCAGATTGTAGCACACATATTGAAGACTTAAAAACTAACGTCTGCATAAAAGAGAAAATATACAATATTTGTCTCTTTAGATCTGAGTTGCCTCACTCAGAATGATTTTTTTTTCTAGCTCCATCCATTTACCTGGGAATTTTATAATTTATTCTTCTTTATAGTTAAATAGCACTCTGTTCTGCAAATGTTACATTTTTATTATCCATTCATCAATTGAGCATCTTGGCTGTTTTCAATTTCTAGCTGTTATGAATAGAGCAGCAATGAATGTGGACAAGCAAGTATCTCTATAGTAGGATGTAGAGTCCTTTTGGGTATATGCCCTAAACAAGTATAGTTGGATCTTGAGGTAGAACAAGTCTTAGCATCATGAGGAACTGCCACAGAGTTTCATAGTGGCTGTAACAGCTTACACTCCCACCAGCAATGGATGAATGTTCCCCTTTCCCCACATTCTTGCCAGCATGTGTCAACATGTATTTTATTGATCTTGTTGATTCTGACTGGAGTAAGATGAAATCTTTTTTAATTTGCATTTCCCTGATGGCTGAAGATGTCAACATTTCTCTAACTGGTTCTCAGAATTTTGTGTTTCATCTTTTGAGAATTCTATGCTTAGTTTTGTATCACATTTTTTTATTTGAGTTATTTGTTTTCTTGTTGGTCAGTGTTTTTAGTTCTTTATATACTTTATATATAGACTAATCCTCTATCAGACATCTAAGTGGTAAAGAACCTTTCCCATTCTGTAGGCTGCTGCTTTCCCCCAAATGACACACAGAAGCTTTGCAGCTCCATGAGGTCCCTTTTATTATTTCTGGTCTTAGTGTCTGTGTTATTGGTGTCTTGTTTAGAAAGTCTTTTCCTGGTACCAATTAGTTCAAGTCTATTCCCCAGTTACCACTTCTGTCAGAGTCAGGGTAGCTGGTCTTACATTGAAGTCCTTGATTCATTTGGAGTTGAGTTTTGTACACAGTGGTAAATATGGATCTACTTATATTCTGCTACAAGCAATCATCCAGTTTAATGAACACCATTTGTTGAAGATGCTGTCCTTTTTCTAGAGTGTATTTTTGGCTTTCTTTTCAAAATCATGTGGACTTATGCCTGGGTCTTCAATTCAATTACATTAATCAACATGTCTGTTTTTATGACAATGCCATGCTGTTTTATTATAGTCTATAGTACACCTTTGGATGGTATATACTTCCAGAAGTTCTTTTATTATTCAGGATTGCTTTAACTATCCTAGATTTTTTTATGTTCCTATAAGTTGAAATCAATTTTTGTGAGGAATTTTGTTAGAATTTTGATGGAGATTGCACTGAATATGTAGATTGCATTCATTAAGATATCTATCTTCACAATATTAATCCTACCAATCCTTGATCATGGGAGAATTTTTCTATCTTTTGGTATCAGTTAATTTTGTCAATGTCTTAAAGTTTTTGTTACACAAGTGTAACTTGTTTAGAGTTAGCCCAAGATCTTTTTTAGGCTATTGTGAAAGGTACTTGATTTCTTCTCAGGCTGTTTGTCATTTGCATATAGGAAGCCTACTGATTTTTGTGTGTTAATTTTGTATCCCGATACTTTGCTGAAAATATTTATCAACTGTAGACATTTTCTGGTGGAGTTTTTGAGATTTTTTATGTATAAAATTATATCAAAGTATCAAATAAAGATACTTTCACTTCTGCTTTCCTATTTTTACTCCCTTTACTGCTCTACCTTAGATTACAAGTACTATATTGAATAGGTATGGAGAGAGGGATTAGCCTTGTCTTGTTTCTTTATTATAGTAGAAATGATTTAAGTTTCTTTTAGGTTAGTATTGTCTATAGGCTTACCTTTATTATATATGTCCCTTGTATTCCTAGTCTCTCTAGGACTTTCATCATGAAAGGGTGCTGCAGTTTTTAAAGACCTTTTCTGCATCTAATAAGATTGATCATGTGGTTTTATCTTTCAATTTAATGAATTGATTACGTTTGCATAGGCTGACGCATCACTGTATCTCTGGGATGAAGCCAACTTGATCATAGTATAAAATCTTTTTTATGTATTCTTGGACTTAATTTGCAAGTATTTTATTTAGAATTTTTGCATCTATATTCATAAAGGATAGTGACTTTTTTGTTGGCTCTTTGTGTGGTTTGGGTATCAGGGTAATTGTGGCATTATAAAAAGAATTGAGAGCTGGGTGGTGATAGTGCGCATCTTTAATTCCAGCACTTGGAAGGCAGATGCAGATGGATCTCTGTCGTGATATATTGTATATTTAATAAAATCAGTCTGAAATTTTTTGTTTGATTGTTTGTCTGTTTTTGAGACAAAGTATTTTGTGTAACAGTCCTGGCTGTCCTAAAACTTGCTTTGAAGACCAAGCTGGCCTTGAATTCTCAGAGATCCTCCTGCCTCTGCCTCCCATGTGCTAGAACTAATGGCACATGCTATTAGCCTGGCTGTTAGGTCTTGAACTCCCAGAGATACAGCAATATCTCTGTCTCCTGAGTGATGGGATTAAAGGTGAGGATCATCACTCCCTGACCTTCATAGCTTGACTGTGGATGGTTCTATCTTCTGATATTCCAGACTGATTTTATTAAATATACAATCTATCACCACAGATCTTTATGAATTGGAGGCCAGCCTCGTCTCCAGAGTGAGTTCTAGGACAGCCAGAACTACACAGAAAAACTCTGTCTTGGAAAAAAGAAAAAAGAAAAGAAACAAGAAATATTTCTTTCTTTGGTTTCTATTTTGCAGAATAATTAGTGGAGAGGAGTATTATTGATGTTAATTCTTCTTTCTTTGACAGTCTGGCAGAATTCTGGGCTGAATTCATCTGGCCATGACCTTTGCTTCTTTAAAAATAAATAAATAAATATTTTTTCAGCCTGATCACAGTTTCCCTTCTAACCCCCTCAACCTTCACTATCCCAACTTCATCAACTCCTCCTTCTTAGTTTTCGGAATAGGGCAGGCTTCCCTTGTATATCAGCTAGCCATTGGAATCTCAAGTTGTATTTAGATTAGACACCTCTTCTCCTATTAAGAAGGTTGGACAAGACAACCCAATAGGAGGAAAGGGTCCCAAAAGCAGGTAACAGAGTCAAAGACAGCCCCTGTTCCCACTGTTAGGATTCCCCACAAGAAGACCAAGCTACACAATTGTAACATATGTGCAGACGGCTAGTTCAGTCCCTTGCAGGCTCTCTGGTTGGTGGTTCAGTCTCTGTGATCCCATGTTAGTTGATTCTGTGGGATTTCCTGTGATGTTCTTGGCCCCTCTGGCTCTCACAATACTTCGTCTTTTCCACAGGATGTTTGGCTGAATATCTACAAGTGTTTCCATCAGTTTCTAGGTGAAGCCTCACTGATAACAATTGGGCTAGCCAATAATCTGAGTATAACAGAATGTCATTAGGAATTATTTCGTTGGATTTTTTGTTTGCGTTTGTTTTGTCCTGTTTTGTTTTTGTTGGGTTTTTCTGTTTGTTTTTTGGGTTTTTTGTTTGTTTATTTGTTTTTACCAGTCCAGTCATGCTTGGTTCTGTCCTAATTCTCTGGGTCCTGGCCTTCCAGACAGTGTCAGGGATGGGCTCCTCTTAGGGTATGGGGGTCTCAAGCTGGACTAGTCATTGGTTACTCCCATAATTTCTGCACCAGCTCTACCCCAGCACATCTTGCAGGAAAAATTGCAAGTCAAACGTTATATGGCTAGAAGAAAAGCCCAGAGAAAGGAAATACATACAAGCTACCATCAAAAATAACAGGAAATATCAATCAGTGGTAACTAATCCCTTATTATCGATGGACTCAATTCACCTATAAAAAGACACACACTGACACAATGGATACAAAAACAGAAGCCATCCTTCTGTTGCCTACAAGAAACACACTTCAACCTTAAAGACAGACACAGGCTTAGACTAAAGTGTTGGAAAAAGATTTTTCGAATCAAATGGCCCTAAGAAACAGGCTGGTGTTGCCATGACATCCTAATAGCTAACAAAGTAGACTTCAAACGGAAATCAATTAAAAGAGACCAGAATGGACATTAATTATTTATCTCAGGAAAAATTGATCAAGATGAGATTTCAATCCTGAATATTTATGCCCCTAATATAAGGGCACCTACCTACGTAAAAGAAATACTACTAAAGCTCAAATCCCACATCAATTCTCACACCCTAATAGCGAGAGATTTCAGTACCCCACTTTCACCCTTGGATAGGTCAACCAGACAGAGACTCAACAGAGAAATAAGGAGTCTAACAGAGGTTATGATACAAATGGATTTAATAGATATTTACAGAAGCTTCTACCCAAACTCAAAGGAATATACATATTTCTCAGCACCACATAGAACTTTCTCCAAAATTGACCACATAATTGGTCATAAAGCAGATAACAATAGATTCAAAAAATGGAAATAATCACTTGTATCATATCAGACCAAAAGGGCCAAAAGTTAGAGTTCAACAGCATCAAAAATCACAGAAAGCCTACCAACTCATGGAAACTAAACATCACTCAACTGAACTACTGCTGGGTCAAGGAAGAAATTAAGAAAGAAATCAAAGTCTTCCTAGAATTTAATGAAAATGAATCCACAATGTACCCAAACTTATGAGACACAATGAAAACAGACTTAAGAGGAAAATTCATAGCACTAGAGGCTATGAAAACCTAGAGAAATCCCACACTACAGAACTAACAGCACAGCCAAAAACCTTAGAACAATTAAAAGCAGACTCACCTAGAAGGAGTAGACAGTAGGAAATAATCAAACTTAGAGTGAAATCAATACAATTAAAAGAAAAAGAACAATACAAAGAATCAGTGAATCAAAGAGTTGGTTCTTTGAGAAACCCTTATCCAAACTAACCAAAAAGCAGAGAAAGAGAGTATCTAAATCAGCACAATCAGAAATGAAAAGGGGGACATAATAACAGGACCCGCCCAGGAAATCCAGAGAATTATCAGGTCATACTTTGAAAATCTATACTCCACAAAAATAGAAAATCTAGAAGAAATGGGCAGCTTTTTGCACAGGTACCATTTACCAAAATTAAATGAAGACCAATTTAATTACCTAAACAGACCTATAACCCTAAAGGAAATTGAAGCTGTCATTAAAAGCCTCCCAGGTCCAGATGGTTTCAGTGCAGAATTCTACCAGACATTCAAAGAAGAGCTACTACCAGTAATCCTCAAACTGTTCCACACAGTAGAAACTGAAGGAATATTGTCAAATTCCTTTTATGAAGCCATAATCACCCTACTACCCAAGCCACTCAAAGACACAACAAAGAAGGAGAACTACAGACCAATGTCCCTCATGAATATTGATGCAAAAATTCTCAACAAAATTATGGCAAACCGTATACAACAACATATAAAAAATATTATCCATCACAATCAAGTAGGCTTCATCCCAGAAATGCAGGGCTGGTTTAACATACGAAAAACCATAAATGTCATCCATCATATAAACAAACTGAAGGAAAAAAAACCACATGATCATATCCTTAGATGCTGAAAAAGCCTTTGACAAAATCCAACACTCCTTTATGATAAAAGTTCTGGAGAGATCAGGAATACAGGGAAAATGTCTAAATATAATAAAGGCAATTTACAAAAAGCTGACAGCCAACATCAAACTAAATGGAGAAAAACTCAAAGCAATCCCACTAAAATCAGGAACTAGACAAGGATGTCCTTTCTCCCCTTATCTATTCAATATAGTTCTCGAAGTTTTAGCTAAAGCAATAAGAGAACAAAAGAAGACTAAAGGGATACAGAAGATACCTATTTGCAGAAGATATGATTGTATACATAAGTGATCCATAAAATTCTACCAGGGAACTTCTACAGCTGATAAACACCTTGAGCAATGTAGCAGGATTCAAGATTAACTCAAAGAAATCAGTAGCCCTCCTATACACTAAAGATAGATAAAAGGGCTGAAAAAGAAATAAAGGAAACATCACCCTTTATAATAGCTGCAAATAGCATTAGATACCTTGGAGTAACTATAACCAAAGAAGTAACAGATTTATTTGACAAAAACTTTAAAGCACTGAAGAAAGAAATTGAAGAGGATATCAGAAAATGAAAGATCTCCCATGTTTCTGAATAGGTAGGATCAACATAATAAAAATGGCAATCCTTCCAAAAGCAATTTACAGATTCAGTGCACTTCCCATCAAAATCCCAACACAATTTTTTTTACAGACCTTGAAAGAACAATACTCAGTTTCATTTGGAATAACAGGAAAGCCAGGATTGCCAACAAATTTTGCTCAACAAAAGAACCTCAGGCAAAACACCAAGGCAAATAAATAAATAAAATAAAGTTTAAAAAAAAAAAGAACCTCAGGAGGCATCACCATCCCTGACTTCAAGTTATACTATAGAGCTACAGTAATAAAAACAACTTGGTACTGGCATAAAAACAGACTTGTGCATCAATGGAATCAAATTGAAGATCCCAACATTAACCCAAAAACCTATGAACACCTGATCTTTGACAAAAAGGCCCAAAATATTCAATGGAAAAAAGATAGCATCATTAACAAATGGTCTTGGCATAGCTGGTTGGTAGTGTGTAGAAAAATGCAAATAGATCCAAGCCTATCGACCTGCCCAAAACTCAAATCCAAGTGGATCAAAGACCTCAATATAAATGCAGCCACACTGAACTTGATAGAAAAGAAAGTGGAAAATACCCTCCAGCGCATTGGCACAGGTGACTACTTACTAAATATAATACTAGTAGCACAGACACCAAGAAAAACAGTCAATAAGTGGGATCTCCTGAAACTGAGAAGCTTCTGCAAAGCCAAGGACACTGTCAATAAGACAAAACGACAGCCTACAGAATGGGAAAAGATTTTCACCAACCCTACAAGTGACAGAGGACTGATTTCTAAAATATATAGAGAACTCAAGAGACTAGAGCCCAAAACCTTTAATAACCCAATCAAAAAATGGGGTTCAGAACCAAAAAGGGAATTCTCAGCAGAAGAATTAAAAATTGCTGAAAGGCACTTGAAAAAGTGCTCGACATCTTTAGCCATCAGAAAAATGCAAATCAAAACAACTTTGAGATACCACCTTACACATGTCAGATTAGCTAAGATAAAAGACACAGATGACAGCCTATGCTGGAGAGGATGCGGAGCAAGGTAACACTCCTCTATTGTTGGTGGGAATGTAAACTTGTTCAGCCACTCTGGAATGCAGTATGGCTGTTCCTCAGAAAACTGGGAATCAATCTCCCTAAGGATCCAGCAATACCACTTCTGGGCATATACCCTAAAGATGCACATTTTCACTCTAAAAGCATTAGCTCAACTATGTTCATAGCAGCATTATTCGTAATAGCAAGAACCTGGAAACAACCTAAATGCCCCTCAACTGAAGAATGGCTTCTGTGGTACATCTACACAATGGAGTACTACTCAGCAGTAAGAAAAAATGATATCCTAAAATTTTCAGGCAAATGGATGGATTTGGAGAATATTCTCCTGAGCGAGGTATCACAAACCCAGAAAGACAAGCAGGGTTTGTACTCACTCATTAGGGGACTTTAAACAAAAAGTAAAGCATTCTCAAGCTGCAAACCACAACCACTAAACAGCTTGGGATTTGAAACACCTTGCACTGGTACCTTGGAGCCCACTCCCTCCAGAGGAACACTTGACCCAGTCTTGATGTTGGGGTGAGGAAAGCAGATCTGCCTGGAGTAGATGCTGAACTTAGCTAGCTACCTTGGGACCTCCTGCCCTTGCTTGGGAGGAAATAAGGAGATGGGGAGAAGAGAGAGTGACTGGGAGGAGCTGGAGGGGGAACAGAGTTTAAACGAAGGGATACATAGATTTAAAAAAAAAATGAGACTATTCACAATAAAAAAAAAAAGTTACGTGGCTGATTGGGAGACTTTTAATTGCTGCTTTTATTTCTCTAGAAGACAAGAGGGTATGGTTCCATTCAAATTTCTTAATTTGTCTATATCTAACTTTGGTAGGTCACAAGGAATTCATCCATTTCTTTTAAGTTTCTCAGATCAGCGGGGTATAGATTTTTATAGTTATGTTCTTATGATTCTCTGAACTTCCTTAATGTCAGTTCTAATGAACCTCTTTTTATCTCTAATTTTATTAATTTAGATATTCTTCCTCAGACTTTTAGTTAATTTGGCTACTGGTTTGTCAGTTTTGTTGATCTTTCTCAAAACAACTCTTTATTTCAGTAATTCTTTGTAATTTCGGTATTTTTTTTCTATTTCTTTTATTTCATCAATAAATTTAATTATTTCTTGCCTTCTCTTTGGGGTATTATTTCTTCTTGTTGCTCTAAGGCTTTTAGGTTTGTCATTTTGTTACTAATATGAGATCTCTTCAGGTTTGTTTGTTTTTTTTATGTAGACACTTAGTGGTCTGCATATGCCTCTTAAAATGACATTCATTGTGTCCAATAGGTTTGAATATGTTGTGTTTTCATTTTCATCCAATCCTTGAAAGTTTTTAGTTTCCTTCTTGAGTTCTGTCTTGACCCATTTTTCATTCAGTAGTAGTGACTTGTTCAGTTTTCATATATTTGTGTACTCTATGTTGTTTCTACCCATGGTGGTCAGGTAGAAGGCTGGATATTACTTCCATTTTCTAATATCTGTTGAGACTTACTTCATGTCCAAGTATGTCAGTTATGGAAAAAGTTTCAACTACTGAGAATAAAGGATATTCTTTCATGTTTGTGAAATATTCTGTAAATGTCTACTATGTCCCTCTCATTTATGACATTATTTAGCACCAGCATTTCTCTGTTTCTGTTGTGTCTGAATGACCTTTGTATTGGCAAGAGTTGTGTATTGAAGTCACCCACTATCACCATGTAAAGGTCAGTGTGTGGTTTCTAGCTGTAGTACTGTTTCTTTTATGAACTTGGAAATCTTTGTGTTTGGTGCATAAATGTTTAGAACTGTAATGTCTTCTTGATGTTTCCCCCCTTTAATGAGTATGTAGTGTTGTTTCCTATCTTAGTTTTGGTTAGAAGCCTATTTTGTTAGGTATTAAAATGGCTATAACTGTTTGCATTCTTTGCTGCGATCTAGTCAATGGAGTATGATGTTTGAGGAGTTTCTTGGTGTCAGAATCTGGTCTTGTCTTTATTGAGTGTTGTGTTCATTGGTTGCTGTCACCCTCTCTGGATCCTAGGCAAGTGTAGTAGCTGTGGATCCCAGTAGAGAATTTCTGAGATCAGCAGACAGAAAGGAATAGAGATGCACTAGGAGGAAAGGCTGAGAGGGCTTTGGGGAAAGAGCTAAACTGCATCCCCAATATAACTTTAATAATCAAAATACTGCCCCTTAAAATAATACCAGTTTGACAGTCATCCTTCTGACTGATCATTAAGCCAACACAGTAGAATCTTTCCACCTCATTACCTTACCAAATGTATACAGCCTAATGAGCACTACTTGAATGAGGCATCACTATGTATTTGAGAAGCAAAGGTAGTGATAAATAAGAGGCTAGGAAATGAAAATATGAAAGGGAATTTTTTTATTTTACAGTGGCCATTTTAAGCTATATATGTAGGGCTAAAATACACGGTTCTATTTTTTCCTCAGAATTGGAATTGACATCCAAAGTTGTTACTTAAATTAGTTCCACATATATTCATAATGTGGTCTTTTATAGGGTAATGGGTTTTTCTGCAGACACAATAAGCCAAATCAAGCCAGATTGCAAAAGTATAACATGTTTATTTGAGCTGAGCAACTCCCAGGTGGGTTCTCTAGTCCCAGAGATCAAGGCAGGAAAAGTCGCATGCAGGGAGATTATATAGCCTGTAGGAGAGGGGTGATGATGTGTCTACCACAAGCTCGGTTTGTGCCCAAGTATGGTCAAAAACTGGAATGCTTGAAGGGGGAGGGTCTTCAGACTGCTGGCAACAACAGGGAAGTTGTAATGGTTGTCAGAAATGCAGAACTGGGCTTTTTGGCACCTTTTCTTTTTTGGGGATTCATTGAGAGGGTGGGGTTTGGAGAAAGAGAAAGAGGCAAGATTGAAGCTCCCCAGATCATGCAGGGGCAAGCTGGAGGGTCCAACCAAAGATAGGATAATAGAGATCTGAACTGTTTTTTAATTGTTCTTGTTTTCTGTTTGGAACTAGGTTGTTCAGAGGATATTCTACACAGTCAACAGATCTTGGAATGGAAAAATTACTTCAACAGAGATAAGGAGAAGCAACTTTTTGCAAGTATGCCTCTTATATAAAGATACATAATGAACAATTTAATAATTTTACTTTACATAAATATTTTTTTACTCTATTGTAAAACACTAGCTATCACTGTTTACAGGCTGTAAGGACTTATCAGTTACCTATGTGGTAGGGAGGGGCTGCTAATGAAGATAGAATAATATGGGATTTGTGCCTGAAGGCATACAGTGTAAAGCAAAAAACAGAAATGCACAAACTCACCTGAACTGAAAGATGTGCAAACAAAGTACAGAGGAAGCCTCAGAAGGATCAGCATGTGATATTCATCTTGGAGAATATCAGGAGTCTACCAAGGTAAAATAGCAATAGAAAGGATTTCCCATAAGCAGCAATACCACAAGCCAACGCCAGAGACAGAAATGGCCAGTGGCTTCTGTGAAAGTGATTAGGTTGGGAAAAAAGTGGGCTATCAAAGAAATGAAAGTATATGTACTTGATTCCTTCAGTAATGAGTCTACCTTGCTGGTACTGGAAATAATACAGCTTATTTAGTTATTTTATCAAACAAAAAAATGATTGACCACTAGTGGGAGCCTTTTACTGAGGTAATCTCAATACCTGATTTTTGATACATGATTGTTTAAGCTTCTATAAATGTAAAAAAAAGAAAAAATGGAATGGAATGGCTCACACACTTGAAAGAAAAAACTGTGTCATACTAAATGAAGCTTATACTGATGACGGTACCTTCTTCCTCTGTGTTCTTCCTATCTTCACCGTCATATGAGACTTAACAAGGTATTAGAGATCTAGCAAAATTAGCAATCTATAAAGGATAAGCAAATAATTTGTTATTCTAAGACAGTAGTTCTCAACCTTAGAATCTTGATTCCCTTAGCAGTTGGACAGCCCTTTCATGAGAGTGCATATCAGCTATTTACAGTATGATTCATAACAATAGCAAAATTACAGCTATGAAGTAGCAACAAGAATAATTTTATGGTTGGGAGTCACAACATGAAAAACCGTACTAAAGGGTAACAGCATTAGGAAAGTTGAGAACTACTGTTCTAAAATGAACAGTAAGCATCACGATCATTGTTGATATTTATTGAACATTTGTTACCTGCCTGGGCTCTTAGTAGGTATTATAAAATGGGTTAAGAAGGCAGAAATTTCCTAACCCTTAATAACTCAAAAATTATTACACTGCCTCACATCTACTCCCCCCTTGTATTTTCTTTCTTAATTTTATTTTTATTTTATGGACATTGGTGTTTTGCCTTCATGTATGCCTATGTGAGGATACTGGATCCGCTGGCACTAGAAATGCAGACAGTTGTAAGCTTCCATGTGGGTGCTGAGAATTGAACCTTGGTTCTCTGGAAGTACAGCTAGTGCTCTTAACCACTAAGCCATCTCTCAAGCCCATTCCTGTTTGGTTTTCCAAGATATGGTTTCTCTGTGTAGCACTTGCTGTCCTGGAACTAGCTCTATAGACCAGGCTGGCCTCCAACTCACAGAGATCCACCTGCCTCTGCCTGCCAAATGCCAGATTAAAAGCCTGTGCTACCGCCTCCCAGCAAATTCACACATTTTTTTCCATGTATGAATATGTACTACATGCATACCTGTTCCCAAGGAGGTTAGAAGAGGGTGTTAGATGTTAGACCCCATGGAACTGGATTTTGAATCATTGTGAGCCACCATGTCAGTGCTGAGAACTAAACTCGGATCCTCTCTGCAAGAGCAAGAGCTCTTAACCCCTGAGCCATCACTGCATCCCCTAGATCCTTAATATTTTAATAAATTCCTTTTGTAATTCTGTGATTTGAGACAAGTATAGTTGACTGACTTTCCTAGACACCCACAGCTAGTGGTTGCAGAACTGAGAGTGGATTCCCATGTTCTCTTTCTACAGGGCAACTTGTATTCCCTTCTTTCTTCATTTCCTGCCCATCTCCTTAGTCTTCCTCTGAATCCATGAATAAATGTTCAAAGCATTCTAGTTTTATGAATATATCTAGAAGAAAAATTAAAAATGAGTATATCTCTTCACCCAACATTTTATGCATTTTCCCATAGAGAAAATGTGTACATCTGTATTCCTATTTTAAATTTTATTAATTTATCTTTTTGTGTGTATAAGTGTTTGTCTGCATGTATATATGTGCACAACATGTGTGCTTGGTGCTCTCAGAAGCCAGAAGAGGGCATCACGTCTCCTAGGACTGGAATTATAGAAGGCTGTGAGCCATCATTTGAGTGGTGAAAACTGAACCCAGGTCCTTGGGGAGAACAGCCTGCACTTAGTCATTGGCCATGTCTCCAACCCCTGTAGTCTTATTTTTATATAAAGTATATAGTTCAGTTTTGTGAGACTCCTATAGAGAGAGATGTTTTTGTTTGTTTGTTTGTTTGTTTGTTCACTTATTGGGGATAGAGTAGCATACAGGTGATGTCAGAAGGACAGCTTGCTAGAGTTGATCTCTCCTCCCACTATGTGGTCTCAGGGATCAAATTCAGGTCATCATATTTGGCAACAAGTGCTTTTACCTTGTAAGCCATCCCACTGGTCCTACAAGTACTTTTTTGAAGAATGGAGCAGGATACTTACTATTCTATAAATTTGTTTGGATTTTCTTTCCACTTAAAAATATCTTAGGATTCCCTCCATCTCTAGCCATGTATACTGTATGACTGATCACATGGCTATGCTATAATTAATTATATATTCCTCTATTGAGGCTTAGAGCATATTTATATTTTCTCTATTACAGTGATGCAGTAAACATCTTTGTACCTTACTCTAATGTATATATGAATAAGAATGTCTCTAGAATATACTACTAAAGAAAAAACTGCTGGACCGAATGGTACTTTAATAGATTCTATTAACCCTTAAAAATCCTATTCATCATTTTCATTACATGTTCACAAGGGAGCAGAAGAAGACCTGAAGTGAAGTACTGAGTGGATGTGCACTTTGACATGACAGCCTGTGGAGAACTCCAAGACCAGTTAGCCCATGGGAAATTGGCAAAGTCTTTAACCATGTGAGCTAGGCTCAAGAGAAATGGCAAAGCTTTTCTTGAGGACATGTATATGTGTTTATGGATGATTTATCAGTGTGTGCAATGACTAGCAGCTGTGGCTTCCTCCTCCTGGGTGTTTACAGCCTGATATTACCCACCTACAAAGACCTCCTGCAATGACAAGCTTAAACCCAACCACGACGCTGCACATGAGGTTTCAGGGTAGTGTTAGAGAACACCACCTGATCCTAGCTTTACTGTATGTGTGCCTGTTTGTCACTCTGTCCTTTCGTATTCCTTTGTTAGGGGAACCAAGCAGGACAGGATGGCAACCAAAACAGGAGTGAATTTACATTTAGATCATATCATGCTTTTCTTTTGTGTCTATGAAGACTGTAATTTAATTTTTGCTTACTTCATAATCTTCCATTAAACAGGTTTATTTAATAATGATTTTTTCAGTTTACAAATCACTTTCTTTTTTATACATTTAAAAAATAATTTATCAAGTAATATATTTATATTACAAAATAATCCTCTTTGTCCTTTATGTTTTCTGCTTTGAATTCCACTTTATTTCCAATTAGTATTGTTAGCTACTTTTACTTTTATTAACATTTGGCTAATATGTTTGTCTGTCTTTTATAAGCCTCTTTTATTTTAGAGATACTTTTTTAAATTTTTTACTACATTTGTATATGTTGTGTGTGAGTAGGTAGATGTCAGAAGTCAGGAATCTGTTCTCTCCTTGTACAGTGTGGGTCCTCGTATCAAACTTAGTTCATCAGGCTTAGTATCAAGCACCCCTACCTGCTGAGCAATCTCACCAGCCCCATTAGACATATCTCTTATGGACAGGATACATATTTATTGGTTTTGAGGGAACTTTTTATATTTAATCAAAAATATTCTAATACAGAAAGTTAGTCCATTTATATTTATTTGTGACAAAAAAACAGCCGATGATGATGGTATGTGCCATTAGTCCCAGCAATCAGGAGACAGGCAGGTGGATCTCTGTTCGAGGCCAACACTTAAATACATACATACATACATACATACATACATACATACATACATACGGAGGGAAGGAAAGAAACACATGTGCGTAAAGTTTTAATTAATGAACAGGTATTTTCTAGACTCTATAACAGCCATAGCTAGTTGTGCATTGTTTAAAAATTAATTGTTTTATTCATACCATTTCAGACTCTGGCCCTTCTGGAGGAAGAGGAAGATATAAATCAAATCACAGATTACTTCTCTTATGAACATTTTTATGTCATTTATTGTAAATTCTGGGAACTAGATGGTGATCATGACCTATACATCAGCCAGGCTGATCTGTCTCGATATAATGACCAGGGTGAGTGACTCTATAGATGCTAAACTAAACCTTTTTTCAAAGTTATATGAATTGTCTCTCTTTGTTATAAGAAATTCCCTGTCTCAAATTCTATTAGTAAGTCTCTTTATAGGGCCAATAATCTTTAAATGAGAATGAGCAAAGATAATTTTTATTATTTATTCACACTGTAGACCTGGCTGGCCTTGCACTCATAGAGAGCTGCCTACCTGTGCCCCTCTGGTGTGGGGTTAAAAGTGTGTGCCACCATGCCTAGCCAAAAGTAATTTTTTAAACTTAAGAGACCAGAAAAGAAATTGGAGGTAAGTAAGTAACCACAGTCTTAAAAGTAGGAAGTCTTTATAGTAATTTGCATCATTACGATGATGATCAGATACACATTTAAATCTGTTTAAAAACCTTCATGCTTAACTATTTCAAGTAAGGCTATAAATTAAAATTTTCCTTCTTTCTCTCATTCTTTCTTTCTCTGATATTCCAGACTATTTTTATTAAATATACAATATATCACCATACTTTTTCTCCCCTTTTCTGTGGGTCTCACTGTGCTCCCTTTGCTGGCCTGAAACTTATTATGTGAACCAAGCTGGCCTGCTTCAGATTTCATTTTCAAGCACTATAAAATTTACTTGGGGGTGGTGTCTAGAGAGATGACTCAGTGGTTTGGAGCACTTGCTACTCTTCTAGAGTGTCTGTGTTTGCTTCCCAGCACCATGTTACACAGCTCACAACCTTCTCTCTTTCTCTGGTTCCAAGGTTCTCATGACCTCTCTAGCTGGGCATGTGCACTCACATGCTCATACCCACACACAGAAGAACCAGAGTTAAAACAACAACAAAAAAAATTTAAGCTTACTTTTTAACTCCAAAAAGATATTTTCTCTATAGATGAACTTCATATGTTTTTGGCTAAAAAAGAAAGTTTACATATCACATCTAATATTGGGCTTAGATTTTATTTTCCTTTTTTCAAAGTTTAACTTATTTAGTGCCAACTGATTTGTAAAATTCTTTATTTTTTTTTTAATTTAAATCATGTGAGTGTGTGTGTACACAGGTATACTCATGCTACAGCACTCGTTACAGGTCAGAGGACAACTTGAGGGAATTACTTCTCTCTTTTCTTCCACTGTGTGTACTCCAGGTATCAAACTGAGATCAAGTTAGTGGCAAGTGCCTTTACATACTGAGCATCTTATTGGCTCCTTATATGTAATATTCGTAACTAAGTGCCTAGATAAATTGATTAATTTTTCTCTCATAAGATTATTCTTATTCTGTCTTTGTCTTCCCAGCAATTTTTAAATAAGACCTTTGTCATTTTAGAGATAGCAGAGAACAAATCTTTAATGAGCTAAATTTTGTTTCTGTCATTTGGTATATCTCTAATGGGATATACAAGCCTTATTTCATGAACGACTGATTTCTGCAGTACTGGGGATTGAACCCAGGGCCTCATATATGCTTGGCAAATGCTCTACCATTAAGCTGTGTCCCCACACTATAAAGCTTGTCTTTATCTGATAATCAAGTTTCACAGAGCTTTGCACATTTAAGAAACAGGTATGTTTGGTTTGATTTGGCTTTTGAGCCAAGCACAGTGGCCCAGGCCTATAGTATCAGATACTGAAGAAACCGAGGAAAGAGGATTTCTGTAGCCCAGTAATTGGAAGCCAGCCTGGGAAACATAGACTCTATCTGAGCAGAGAGAGTGAAAACACCAGTAGAGTCCTCTCTCCAATTCTTGGGTGCCAAGCAGGAATCATGGGCAAATCCTCAAATGTATTTATTTGATGAACATGTTAGTGCTGTTGCTGTCTTCCTTCAGATAGTCATAACTTTTCTGTCATCAGAATAACAAAAATTAATATATTTCTAAGGTCAGCCTTAGCTATACACCTTCCTTTTAATCATGTTTGTGAACCAGCCTACAGAGTCTTACACAACACTGAAACCCTCTCTCCTGGTCTTACTACCATCATTTCCAGATACTTTACTGATTGGATTGATGTTTAATGGCATGGTGAAGGAGAACAAACTCAACATTTTTGTCCACTCATAAAATTCTGCTTTAGGCCATGGTGTTTAGTTTCCAAAGCTAAAACCTTTTTTTTTTTTTTTTTTTTTTTTTTTTTAAGGATGGTAGGGAGCAGGAGTGTTGGCTCAGCAGTTAAGAGCATTTAACCGCTCTTGCAGAGGACCTGGGCTCCATTTCCACCACCTACACAGCAATTCACAGTGTCTGGAACTCCAGTGCCAGGGACTTTGATGCCTTCTTTTGGCCTCCATGGGCACAAGGCACTCATGTGATGCATGTATATATATGCAAGCAAAACACTCATATATAGAAAGTAAAAATAAATTGGCTTAAAAGATGTTAGCATTAGAATTTAATATTTTTTGCTGTTTCTATGTAGTTTTCATATTTCTAATATAAAGTATTTATTTATTTACTCAAAGTTCAACAAAATACAGAGACTGTAGAGGCTTTTGTATATGCTAAGCATGGCTTATCTTGACACATGTATTTCTAATTTTTCTAGCCAAACTGACTTGTCTTTATGTTGACTATACCTAACGCTAAAAAAAATAGATTCTAGGAGCTGCTAACCCTCTACTGAATTTCATGGCAGTTCTGAAATTTTATTGTGCATTGTGTTGCCTGGGGCACTTGTTAAAAAAAAGACAAAAACAAAAACAGGTGTAAAGACCCCCAGGCCTTGCCTCTCCCCTCGTCTTTCCTTTCCCCTCCCTGCTCCCTCACTTGGCTATTTTGTTACTGAGGATGTAGGTTGCTTACCTAGCAGATACAAAGCCCTGGGTTCGGTCCCCTAGTAGAACCAGTAACAACAAAAAGCCATTATGTGTCTTTAAATAAAACTTATTGATGGAATTTCTTTTAAACATTATATCTTAGACTGTTAGAGAATGGAAATATAAGAAAAGTATATTTATATTATGCCTTTGTATCTTTTTAAAAGCTGCTTTGAAGCATTCTCCATCAGTTTGCTTTGTTTCATTTTACATTGTTTCAGGAGCTACAAAATCAATTTTCCCTTGCATTTTATGCTAGGGTAAAATTTGTTGTGTTTTAGAAAATGTGTTTTGTTTTATTGGCTAACAAGTTCAGTACAAATCCTGTGTATTTCGTCTTAGTTGTCAGGATGTTCATAATTAACTTAGAACTCAACCATATAAATAACGAAACAAATGTCAGGTACATTCATTTGCCTGTTCTTTTTTAACATTAGTGATTGATAATTTAAACCTACCTCATTCTTCTAAAGGGTATAAATTATGCATATGTAAGAAATTACGACCTGGTCAGACAAAATTCTTGCACAAATGGGGGTGGAACTCCCAAGGTCCCACCCTTGACAAAGGAGATTTTGGTGGTTGGGTATTTTGCTCATGGAAGCCCCACACACATGTGCATATGGAAAGCACATGGACTCATCGGTTTAATGACCAAAAAGAGAAGCCATGAAATAGGGGGAGAAATAGACTAAGGGACATTTCGTATTGTAGAGAGTTAACAGTTGATGGATAGGCTCAAAATACATAGCATGAATGTTATGAAATTTTCAATGAATAAGTTTTATTTTTTAAGAATTTAGGGATTGGGAATGTAGCTGAGTTGATAAAGAATGCTTGGCTAGCATATACAGGCCTGGATTTGATTTCCAGCACCACATAAACTATGTACAGTGGTACATACCTATAACCCCAGCTCTCAGTAGTTGAAGCAGAAAGATGGGAAGTTCAAAGTTATCCTCAGTGGTATAGGAAAATAGAGTTTGCTTGTCTCAAAAAAAAGAAAAGAGTTTAAGTGTTGATATTTCCACTGTGGAAGATTGTTATGGTTTAGGTTTAGCTTTAGCAAAAGAAAACAAATTTGCAGGAATATTTCTAACTATTTCTTATCTACATTTAGCTTCATCAAGTAGAATTATTGAAAGAATATTTTCGGGAGCAGTCACAAGGTATGAAAAGTTTTAAATTTGAATTTTATTTAGTAGGCTAGCAATAAGTAATAGAAAAATGAGCTAAAACAATTTGAGTTTCAAAATTAATTGTTATTATAGCAATCTCATTTTTGAAAAAGATTTTTGCATAATTTACCAAGGCTAGAAGTCAAATTATATCTAAAACACATACAACCATGGCTTAATAAAAGAGTAATTCCTTAATGTTAGTACAATGTCTAAATATAAGTAACAATATCTAATCACACTGATTATCAAGTTAGAAACCAGGGCCAGCCCTAGTGCACAGGCCTGGAACCCACAGACAATTAGTAGGCTAAGGCAGGGGGTCACAGACTGAAGCTTTCTTGGGTCACACAGTCAGGTCAAAGTCAGCCTAGGCAATAAGACATTTTTTCAAAAAATTAAAAGTAAGGTGGTCATGGTGGCACATGCTTTTAATCCCAATACTTGAGACATGAGCAGGTAGATCTCTGTGAGTTCAAGACCAACCTGGTCTATATTATTGAGCTCCAGCTACTAAAGATTACATACTGAGGCCCTGTCTCACAAGAATTAATTAAATAATAAATTAAAAGTAAAAAGAAGGAGAAGTATGTAATTTAGTGGTCAGAGTACTTGCTTTCCCTGTATTAGGCTTTAAGTTCAAACTCTAGTACCACAAAAGCATGTTTTTTTAACTAGAGGCAAATGTTTTACCTTGTAAGCCTTAGAAAATTAGGCAGGCCTCAAAGGGGCCACATTGTCTCAACTACCCACCTTGGAGGAATCCATCATTTTCTTTTTTATTTAGTACATTTCTAAAGAGTGATGTTACTTTATTTCTTAATTGCTCAGGAAATTTTATAACCATATGCTTTCTTCAGAGGAAAAACAGTACAAAAAGAGGGACGAATGAGCTATGCAGATTTTGTTTGGTTTTTGATTTCTGAGGAAGACAAAAGGAACCCTACCAGGTAGGTTTGTGTGGTCAAAATGTAAACTCATGCACAAAGCTTGGAAAGAGTGTGGTGTGCACATAGTGTGCTGAACCGGCCTAGCCATGGCAGAGGATGTTAGACTATCTCTGTCCTCATAGAAAGAGTGTGGTGTGTACATAAGTGTGTGGTGTGTACATAGTGTGCTGAACCAGCCTAGCCATGGCAGAGGATGTTAGACTATCTCTGTCCTCACAGAGGTAGGTTTAGGAAAGCAGAGTCTGAGAAAGAATCCATGGTCATGGTATATCAAGGGAAGAGCTATTACCCACATAAAGGTAAGGTAAAGCATTTTCCTCCCAAGATAGAAAGAGCATGGAATGGATTCTGTAAATTTTAGTTCTTTTATAATCTGCATTAGTTCTATAGTAAATTGAAGAAGAAAGAAGGGAAAGCAAATTGTAGGATGAGAGAGATGTCTCAGTGGATAAGGCATCCCTGCAGGTTTGAGGACCAGAGTTCAGATCCCCAGCATTCACATAAAGGTCAAAAAAGTATAAGCCCCACCTATAATTCCTGTGCTCAGGAGATAGAGACAATAGATCCTCAGGACAAACTGACTAGCTATATATTGTGCCTTTAAAAATCCAAAGAAGGTTGGGCAGTGGTGTTTGCAGGCCTTTAATTCCAGCATTGGGGTGGCAGAGGTAGGCAGTTCTCTGAGTTTCAGAACATCCAGGGCTATACAGAGAAACTCTGTCTCAGAAAAATCTGAAGGAAGGCAGCGTGTGATGGAGCACACCTTTAGTCCCAGCAGATGGTCTTTCTGATGTCTGATGTCTGGATCTACCTGATATACATGACTGCAGGCTTACCAGGGCCACAGTGTAAGACTCCCTCAAAATAAGGTACAAAGATAAAAATCTGAAGGAAAAATGTTACCAACCTTTAAATCTAGAATTAGCCAAAAACACCAAATGAGAGGTTAGGAAAAGGAACCTTTCCATATCTGAGAAACAAGCTGGGAGGGTGCCATGTCCTTGCTGTCCAGCTACTCAAGCTAGAATAGAATCACATGAGCTCAGGAGTCAGAGGCCACCTGAGCCTTGTTTAAAATAAACTTGTTTAAATAAAAATTTTAAGGAGAAAAATAAATGCAAAACCAAAAAATTATGGGTTGGAGAGATGGTTCAATAGGTAAAATGCTTGCCATGTGAGAATGGAGACCCAAATTTGATTCTCAGAATTCATATTTTGTTTAAAAAAAGTCAAGCATGGCACACATTTGTAATCCTAGTACTGAGGAAGTGGAGACAGGTAAATCCCTGAGGCTCACCAGTAGACTAGAATAGCCTATTTGGCTAGTGTGAGGCTCTCTCTCAAAGATGGAGAAGCAAATGAGGAAAATACCCACTGCTGACCTCTGACCTCCACATGCACACACAGATACACAGAAAAACTTATCTGTCGTGACTTTCCTTTATATAAGATACTTCTAGATAATGTACTATGTCAAAGGACAGGGAAATGTGAGGTCCAAGAGACACAGTAGTAAGAGAAACTTCAAGGTGAAATTGTGAACCAGGCATAGAGACCAAACAGACCATAGGAAAATAAGTCAGAAGGAACCAAAGAATATTCCACGAAAATTCAGTTGTTAGAATATGTGATGTGACTGAATGTGGAAGTACACAGGAAACAAAGCAAAGTTAAAGGGAATATACTATTATTAACTCTGAATAATGTCAACACTTTCATTGTATTTATTGAATTGAATGGAAGTGATAAAGGCCAAAATCTCATTTGTTGCATGAAATCAATATACAATTCTTGAAACAAAAAAATGGAGAGAATTGTGAGCTTTTTCTTTGAATATACAAGATAAAATGCATAATAATTGGCTTTTTGAAATGATGGGTTTGGGCTGGAGAGATGGCTCAGTGGTTAAGAGCACTCACTAGCTTTACTTCCAGAGGACCTGAGTTGGATTCCCAGCATCCACATGATAGCTAACAACTGCTTGTAATTCCAAGATCTGACACCCTTACACAGATATAATTTTTTTTTTAAAAAAAGGACCCGGTCTAGAATTTAAAAATAGAAGGAAGAAGGGACCTTCCATTGTTTTTTCTTGTATTTCTGATTGTGAGCCTAACCTTTAATGGCCAAGACATCTCTCCAGTCCTCCATTGTTTTTCTAACAAACCTTTATAACTAGGAATAATTTATAACAAACATGTAAATTTACTTAAAAGGAAACATGTGTAGTACTTGAATAAATAAAGAAACTATCAGGTACATGGTAATGAGCATCTTTTACCTCCTAGCATTGAGTATTGGTTCCGATGTATGGATGTGGATGGAGATGGTATACTTTCCATGTATGAGCTGGAGTACTTCTATGAAGAGCAATGCGAACGAATGGAAGCCATGGGGATTGAGCCCTTGCCATTCCATGATCTGTTGTGCCAGATGCTTGACTTGGTGAAGCCAGCTAGTGATGGTAAGACTTAATAGTAGTTTGTGGACTGAGAGATGGCTCAGTGGTTAAGAGCACTGACTGTTCTTACAGAGGACCTGAGTTTGATTCCCAGCATCCACATGGAAGCTAACAACTGTCTGTAATTCCAAGATCTGATACCCTTACACAGTTATACATGCAGGCAAAACACCAATTCACATAAAATAAAAAAATAAATATTAAAAAATAGCAGTTTGCACTCTGTTCATCACAAAATGGAACATAGAATTATTATCCTGATGTATTTAGCTTTTACAAGCTTCCCAAGTATAGAAGAATTTAAAGTTTCTCTCTCTTTGATTATAAGTATCAAATCCACTATTTAAGAAATAGAGCTTTCTAAGCCAGGCAGTGGAGGTGCACGCCTTTAGTCCCAGTACTCAGGAGGTAGAGGCAGGCTAATATCTGAGTTTCAGGACAGCCAAGGATACATAGTGAAACCCTATCTCAAATAAATAAATAAATAAATAAAACAAAAATATAACAAAAGAAACTCTGTGTCTCAGAGCTGTGGAGGTGAAAGGTAGATTAATGAAAATAAATTAAGATAAAAAAACTAACAATAGCCTAAGACATAGGCCAAACAAAATAAAATTAATATAAACATCTAAGTCATTTTTTAAAAAAAGAAAAGGTGGCTGCAGACAAGTCAAACCTCTAACACATACAAAGTCAAAAACCTACAACACGTTGGTGGGTACAGTTCTTTGCTGTGGGGAGGGGCATAGTGTCACTGTGTTGATGGTTGTTAAACACCATGAGTGTGGTATGCTTAAAAGCCACTGGCATGTACAAGTTAAAAAATGACTGACCTTGGCTTTTTTTAATGTGCTTTATAATAAAATGAACATATACATAATATTTTTCAACATCAGTGAGGTTTTTTGGTTTTTTGTTTGTTTGTCAAAAGAGCTGTCAGTGAAATTTACAGGGCATGTCTGTTTTTCCACAGGCAAAATAACTCTACGGGATCTGAAGAGGTGCAGAATGGCTCATATCTTCTATGACACTTTCTTTAACCTGGAGAAATATTTGGACCATGAACAAAGGGATCCTTTTGCGGTCCAGAAGGTAATGGTATACATTGAAATTGAACTCTCAGGGCTGAAGTACCCAAGGTTGTATGCTGCATTAAATGGTCTGTACATGTAGGGATATTTCTTTTTAAACAGCATCTAAAATATTTCATCACATATGAAACGACAATAAAGTCTGTGATGCAGAAGGAAGGGAAGGAGACTAAGAATGGAGAGGGAGAAAAAGAATAAAAACAAAATGAGAATCAATATAAAGACCTAAGAGGGGCTGGAGAGATGGCTCAGCGGTTAAGAGCACCATCTGCTCTTCCAGAGGACCCGGGTTCGATTCCCAGCACCCACATGGCAGCTAACAACTGTCTGTAGTTCCAGTTCCAGGCAAACACCAAGGCAAATAAATAAATAAAGTTTAAAAAAAAAAAAAGACCTAAGAGCTGGGAGTGGTGGTGTATGCCATCATGGAGACTGATGGGCATCTATGAGTTCAAGGCCAGCCTGATCTACCTAGCAAGTTCTAGTACAAACAGAGCTATGCAGAAAGACCCTGTCTCAAAATAAATTCACAAATGAATACTTTTAAAAAGCACATCTCACCCACAGCCAATATGCAGGTCAGGTCATCTCCAGCTCTAAGTCCTTGATATCTAGTGGGCTATATTGCTGCATGAAATTGCATACACTTTAAAAACTAGTTTCAAATAGTAGTTTTGAAAAATATATCAGTAATGCATCTTACAGGCTGTGCTGACCTTGATTTAATTATGTTGTACACTTCCAAGATAGTGTAAACACCTTTACCCTTCTAAGTGATACCAGAACTTCTCTATAATAGATAACTTCAAATAATTTAACACCTTTTCAAGTACTAATGATTCCTGTGTAGGGCTATCAGTTTTAAATGTTGTTCTGCATGAGACTAGAGACAAACTCCTTTGCCATGAGCAAATATCTGTTAAACCATCAGTGAAGCCTGAGTGGAAAGAGAGAACAGACTCCAGAAAGTTGTCCTCTGACCTTCACACATGCACCATCACACACACAATCTATAAATGATATTTTTTTAAAAGAATCATAGAACTGGAGACATGGCTCAGAGTTTAAAAGCACTTGCTGCTCTTGCAGAGGACCCAGGTTTGATTCCCAGCATCCACATAGCAACTCACAACTGTCTTAACTCCAGTTTCAAAGGATCCATCATCCCTTTTGACCTCTGCAGACACTGCATAACACATGATGCACATATATACATGCAAGCAAAACACTTATATATCTTTTTTTAAGAGAAAATCATAACCAAAATAATGTAAGCTGCTTGGCACACATAGTTTTGTAATTGTAGGTGTAGATCATTGTGGGAATATTGCCTTAGCCGTTTTTGTTAATGTGCTGGAACACTTTCAGATAGGTATTCCAGCAGTGTAGGTTTTTTCAGCAGTATACATGTGATGCCTTACCTCTGATTTTTGTCTTTATTCTAATTTCCTCCTTTTAATCAGGATGTTGAAAATGATGGCCCTGAGCCCTCTGACTGGGACAGATTTGCAGCTGAAGAATATGAGGCTCTTGTCACAGAGGAATCCGCCCAAGTGCAGCTCCAGGAAGGGTGAGTGCACCTTCTTGACTGTTAGAAGATGTTAGAAGGGCTGCTATGTCATAATACTAAATACATAATACTAAAGCTGCCTCTTAAAATCCTTTAATTTTTCCACTTTTGACTACCGTAAAAGAATACATCTGGTTTAGGTATCTTAACTTGAGGAGCACACTCCCAATGATTTTCTCTTGCATTCGTCACTGATTCCTGATCCTCTCCTGTCCTGTTTTCGTTCTTGGAACCTAAAGTCATTGAGCACCTCGACTTTGTAACAGTCAGTCATCCCAGTTAAGAAGGGGTTCCAAGACTGAATGTTCCCTAAATCATAGATTAATGAGATGTGTTAAATGAACCTTCAGTGGGAGTAGTCAAAGGAAAATTCCAGGTATGGTTCATGCTAAGATAGAAAGCTATCCAAAAATTTTCTACTTGGGGTAGTTCATCAGTTGTATCATTTCCTGGATTTGCCATTATTTTCTGTGACTTCAGAAATTCTCATTTTTCCTTAGTCTTTGTTGGGAATACAGATATGTTGTACTATATCTAACATATGTAAGTTATGGAGCTCTGAACTCAGGTATGCATACTTGCAGGGAAAATGCCATTGTCTCAGCTCCCAATGACTCACATTTTTATAGTTTTGTAATATTCCACTATATAGTTGGACCATTAGTTTACACTGTCTTATTGATATTATATTTTTAACATTCCTCTGTTACAGATTATGTTTGACATATCATCCAGTATACATGTCATTTAATATATAAGATGAATTTCTAGAATACAGAAAGCAGATAAGCATATCCAAACTAAGTGGTTGTTAAGAAGTCTACAAAGACATAAAAAGGTTTTATAGAAACCAGGCAATGATGGATGCAGATCCTCATACTGGTCAGCATTGGGGAAGCATTTCTATGTCTTGGCCTAAAAGGACAAGGACATGAAACACCAGAGCAAAAAAAAAAAAAGGGTACCTGGCAGGATTTAGAATTTTGCAATTCTCAGCAACTCACCTGAAAGCAAGCTACTAGAAGCGCACACCCAACCCTCTTGGTATCCTCAGCAAGTGACATCTCTTGACATCAAGAAGACCAGGGAGCTCTCTGATGTGGTCCATCAAGTCAGCCTCCTGGAGCTCAGAGAGAAAGAAAGGATAAACAGGAAATATCTAGTCCAGCAAGTGATATGAAATAGTACTGGAGAGTTGTATTACATCTTACCTTTCCATGATTTCCTTGGTTGTGGGGCAGAGGATGACTTTGAACTTGATTCACCCAAACTTCCCCAATTCTGGGGTTTTGACCTTTCATCACTTTTCCTAGCCCATTGGTGTCTTCCGTATCTTTTTTAAAGGTGTGGATTATACCATCACCAATCTCCCTTTTGACATCTGTAGATTTTTTTTCTTTAATCATATAACTAAGGTTTCATATAGAAAGTTCTTTTGTTATAAAAGATGGGCAGGCTCAGAAACCAAATATATCTAGGGAGTACTAATAATAACTGATTGAATTTATTGGGATGCAAAATTATTAAAAGTCTAATTTCCCTCTTTTGTAGGTTAGTTTTCTTTACTTGTTTTTTCCCTTTTTAAAACTACAATTTACAGGAGCTGAAGTGATGTCTCAACAGCTAAGAGCACTAGCTGCTCTTACAGAGGACCTGGATTGCATTCCCAGCACCAATGTGGTTGCTCACCACTGTTTTCACTCCAGTTTTAGGGGACTCAACATCTCTTCTGTCCTCCCAAGGACCCTGAACACACATAGCACACAAACAAACACAAAGATAAAACACTCGTATACACAAAGTAACCATAAAAATTTTAATTAATTAAAAAATACAAATTACAAGATAGGGGTGGAGGGAGATAAGCCTTGCCTTACAGCAATGGAGGAAAATAACAAATAATAAGAATTCAATAAATTTAAAAAATTAAGCCTAACCAACTAGACCAGGGGTTCTTAACGAGTGGTTTATGACCTCAGTCTTTTCACAGGAGTCCTAAGACATCAGAAAATAGACATTTACATTATGATCCCTAGTGGGAGCAAAATTACAGTTATTAAATAACAATGAAAATAATTTTACAGTTGCGTTCACCACAACATGAGGAACTATATTAAAGGGCCACAGCATTAGGAAAGTTGAGAATCACTAAACTAGAATGAGAAAAGAGAATACAATTTGCCGGGAAATATGTGTTAGATATTAATTAAAACAAATACCTAGAACAGTTCAGCCAAATTCAAAATATTTTTATTCAGTCACAAAGAATACACACAAAAGCATAGACCATGTAGCATAAACTAATAATGACATAAACAAGGCAAAGGCTTTTTACCAATGAATGTAAAATGGGTAAAATGTTTTTATTAAAAATGATTCAATTATAGAATGACCACCAAAAACAGCAGTATTTTATTAATCTTAAAATTCTTTTTTAAAAAGCTGTCTTGATATTTTTAGACTTAAAAGGAGGAAAAAAACAAAGGTGGGGATTGAAGCTTATTATTTATAGACGTAGTAAAGTAGTTCCTCATTTTAAAAAAATCTTTGTAGGTTTTGTCCATAAAGCAGTCACAGAATACATATCTGGATACAAACAAAGCATCCAAAATATAGCAGTACAAACTACCTTCTGATTAAAAGAAGGTAGACCAGCTGCATGCTGCAATTTTCAGCTCCCATACCATGTAAATAAGAGTTACAGATAGTGGTGGCTCATGCCTGTGACTACAGCATCCACGAGACCAAGCAGCTAGATCATGAATTGGGGACAGCCTGAGATTCATAGCAAGACTCTGATAATGAAGAATAATAATAAAAAAAATCAGAGAACCACCTAAAAGAAGACCACTAAAGGAGAGAGAACAGGATCAGAGCAAAGGAGCCAGCAACTGAGGCTCTTTGTCATAGAATACAAGGGGATAATTGTTGCAGATGATCAGAACAGCACATAGTGATCCCTACCTGAATTTGACTAAAGCCTAGAACAAGGAAACAGCATTCACATAGGTCCAACTCTGTATATCCCATCCTGTCCCTAAAAGAAAGACAAAAGCAAATATGGGAACTTAGAAGAGAAAGAACAGTAACTGAAAAGACACTTAGAAGCACAGAGCAGACCAAACCATCTTCTAAACCCTTTATGATGGAAACACCAGCAATCCCACTTGTCCCTTCCTAAGCAACCAGCAAGATGGAGGCAGTAGTCTGTTCCCAGCTACAAAGACAAGTGAACAAGGACCAAACAGCTGAAAAATACAATATATACATACATACGCACAATATAGTGACTATTAGAAGTCAAATCAGAAATCAGAAGAATGAAAAAATGCATTCTTAAAGACTAAAGCTAGTGTTTTAGAAATGGGGAAATTTGTTTGGTTTGGTTTTACTGGGGGGGGCAAGACATAACTTTAAGGGTTCACATGTAGAGATCAAAGATCAACTTTCAGACACAGTTTCTTCCCACTTGTGGGATCTGGGGATCAAGTGCAGGTAGACAGGCTTGAAGGTGGGCTTTTACCACTGAGCTATATCTCACCTAGAAAAAAAAAAAAGTTTTTAATGGAAACTGTAGCATGATACTGAAAGAAATGGACACAGCTGCAAACATTATCTGTTACTTTTATTGAAATGTTGGGGTTTTAAAACACCTCTAGAAAACAATAGGAGTGTTTTCTGGAATTTTAAATATTGAAGCAAATAAAAGATGCATGAGAAAAAGACATTTTTTTTCTACCCTTGTTTCAAGTATCTCAGATCTTATGGATCCTGTTACAACTACACAGCAGATGCAGATAATATAAAGCAAATGTTTGTCACTGTATTCCAATAGAACATTAAAAATAAACCCAAGAGGCTAGAGCGATGGTTCAGGGGTTAAGAGCACTGAATGTTCTTCTAGAGGACCAGAGTTCAATTCCCAGCACCCACATGGCGGCTTACAATTGTCTGTAGTTCCAGTTCCCAGTTCCAGGCAAACAAATAAATATAAACAAAGTTAAATAAAAAAGAAAAAATAAACCCAAATGTATTAATTGCATAGTGTTTCACATCATAAAATATTCCTATGATTTTAAATTTCATGTGAAATTTTAAAAGGTAAAAGTATTCTTAGCTTATAGATTGTACCAACACAGCTATGAAGGATCTGATTCATTATACAGTTTGTCAACCCCTATAGGAGAGTGAATTCATTGTACAAAAAAAAAAAAAAAACCTAAGAACTGAAAATCTTCAGTAAGAAAAATTAATTACCCATAAAGTGAATGCAAAAAGAAATGAGGCAACATTGTACAATGACTTTTCTCCACGCTGTGATAAACCCCCGACAGAGGCGACTAGAGGGAGGAGGGGACTACTGTGGCTCCAGCTCCATCATGGCTTTAGTCCATCATGGGGCAGAAGCTGGAGGCGGCTGTAACACTGAATCCCCAGTTGGGAAGCAGAGATGAATGGTGCTGTTCAGCTGTCTTCCTTTTATTCAGTCCAGGACTCCAGCCCAAGGAGTGATGAAACCACATTTAGGACAGATCTCCCCAATGCAACTAACCCAATATTTTTTTTAAAAAATCTCTCACAGGCATGTCTAGAGATGTGTGTTCCTTCAAGTTGGCAGTCAGAGTTAATAAATATCATTCAGGTACTACTATGACAATAACTTTAGGAGTTAAGAGCACTTGCTGTCCTTTCAGACAACCCAGATTCAGTTCCCAGCACCCACATGGCAGCTTACAACTGTCTATAATTCCAGGGATTCCAATGCTTTTTTCCGGCCTCCAAGGGCCCTGCACACAGTAATGCAAATGCACACATGTAGGCAAAACACTCATACAAATAAAAGAAAAATCTTTTTTTAAAAAAGAAAACTTCAGATTCAGAATTTCATATCTATTAAAATGTGAGGTTCAAATAACACATTTTTGGAGTTTCACAGATGTGAATTTTTGCTTCGCATGGAGCATTTCTGAAAAAAAAAATCAGATGATACTCAAAAAATCAGTGGAACTTCTTACTAGAAATATCAAAATGCTCTAAACTAGTGTAGGTTGAGGGTACAGCTCACTGGTAGAATATATGCTTAACATGTGCACAACCCTAAACTTAATCCCCAGCAGACTCCCTCCCAAAAAAAAAGAAATTGTGAATAATAAAATATGTTACTTTTCTGTTGTAGTGACAGAACACCATAACCAAAACCAACTTTTAAAGAAAGGAATTTATTTTGTCTTATGGTTCCAAAAGTATAAGCGTCTGTCATGGTAGGGAAGCATGAGGCCCAGGAGTTCAACATATAAGCCTATAGGAAACAGTTTTCATTTAATTATACACATAAAACAAACAGTCTGTTGATATCAGTTAACTTCCAGAAAATAAAAGGAGCAAACTACAATAGTTATAACTCAGATAAATCTCTCAAAAAAAAAATCACTGTAGGGGCTTAGCAATTATGAGCACATACTACTCGAGAAACCTGAATTCAGTTCTGAGCACCATGTCAGGCAGTTGTGGCTGGCCTGAGACTGGCTATGTACAATACGCTGACCTTGAACTCAAGAGATCCACTTGCTTCTGCTCTTCAGGTGCTGGTTTAAAAGATGTATACCATCAAGTATAGCTTATATATTTTCCAAAAGATTTATTTTATATGTATGTATTTGTGTGAGTACCCAGAGAGTACCATAAAGTGGTGTTAGATTGAAGCTGAAATTAACAGGCATATGTGAGCCATCCAATGTGACTGCTGTGATCAAAACTCGGGTCCTCTAATAAAGTAGTAAGCATCGTTAACCTCTGAGCCGCTGTCTCTCCAGCCCCCTTTTTAGCACTTCCCCAACCCCATTTTTTTGTAACCTCCTTTAAATAAAGGGAAAAATAGTTAGCAGGCCTAAATACATAGTGTTTGAATAAATACAAGAGAAATGTAATATGAGATAAAGATAAGATAAAAATCTAATTGGATCAAGCAAAGAAAAAAAATCAAGTTGTGGTAACACTAAGAAAAGTGCCAGTGTGCATGGAATGAAGAGGAGGCAGGGCATGCAGGCAAAGGGTCAGGAGAGGAGAAGCAGTCACCATCTGTTGTGAAATTCAACCAGTACATATGAGACGCCCTTGTCAGGAACCCCTCTTCTCGTGTGGTGGGAGATAAGGCTTATAGAAAACACATGTGGGTGCTGAAATCCCTAGGGAAGAGAAGACAACAGCCACAGCCTGTACAGTGCGTGCTAAAATGTCAGCAAAGGAAAGGGAAGGCCTGTTGCACAGGATTAAAAGAGGGCAAAGCTGAGTCTACGCCTAAAAATCCAAAGGCTGCAACCTAAGGTTTCACCTCATGGAGAAGTACAAGTGTCAGGGTGAATCATTGTCACACAGAACTTATCAGATCCATATCAGAAAAAGGAAGAATGTTTGAGACTTAGGAGCCACTGAGAGCTGGCCAAGTCAGCAGGTGGACAAGTTACCTGAGTCCTCCTGTTCAGTTTCAGAAGGGTACTACCTTCCGGAGTCCCTGCAAGGTTCAAAGATGCTACAGGCAAACAGCTGGCATCCAGCTACAGGGACCAATAGTTATGGGTTCTCTGGGTAGACAGTTGGAGTCTGTAACATCACACATAGGAAAATTGAGAGATTAGGCCATACTAAACTCAAATCTTTGTTCCACCACTTACTAGTATAAATCTAGGCTTCTAAGCCTCAGTGTCCCCTCCACAATGAAACCTCTGCCTCCCCAAGCTATTTTAAGATTTAAAAAAGATAATGTATATAACTAAAAGTCTTTGGGCCTAGTTCTTTATAATAAAAAGCAATGGCTATTTACTTCTACAGCTTCTGTGACCACGGTCACATTTACCTAACCTCTACCAAATATAGTTTAGTCAGCTGTAACTAGTGGTAATGACCTGTGCTGTTTGCTTCATTCCCAGAGCACAGGACATGGCACCACTGATACAATATGTGAAATGGTATAATATTTCCAACACAATTTGGCATATGAATGAAAACACACAGACCTACTTACTTATCTACCACTAGATTTCTGACTTCTCAAAAGGAAAGAATTTTGTTGCAAGCTTGTATGGTAGGCTATTAGGGGATTTGCCTCAGCAAATACTTGCTGGGAGGCACAGAAAGCAGCATTATTCCAACCAATCCCCCCACAAAGATGTCCTCTCCACGCCCAGAACATACAACCTTCCAAAAGGCACTTAAAAATTTTCCCCATCTAACAACAGTCATAGGCTGCTCTTATGCTCTGCCTCCTCCTTCAGTCAACAACAGTAAATGACTCTGTGTCTAAGGCTGCATACACTGCACATAAAACATGGTGTGAGGACAAATTATCATAACAAAGAATAGCATGAAAATTCAACCTAGTAATGAATCCAGAAAGATCAGGGTCCTACCTGTACACACGGACATGAGGAAAGCAGTTTACACTTTTTTTTTTTTTTTTTTGTAATTGGCATCCTTGTGTTTTCTACAACAAAGTAAATTAAGATCCTAGCACCCAAGAATGCCTGTAACCCCAGCTCTGAAGTAGTTTTCTACAACAAAGTAAATTAAGATCCTAGCACCCAAGAATGCCTGTAACCCCAGCTCTGAAGTAGGCCGCTGGCTTCAAGCCTTGGTGAGAAAACTGAGCCTGTTTCTGTGAGCAGCTTTCTCACAGAAAGTGGAAAGTAATAGAAGACTACACTAACACCTTTTCTGGTTTTCACGTACACTGGCAAGGGTGCTCATAAACATACACATACACATACACTGAGACAGCTACACATCAATGGGGGGGCAGCAAGATGAATCAGTGGGAAAAAGGTGCTTAATAAAAATCTATAGATCTGAGTTTGATTTCTCAAACCTATGTAAAGGTGGAGAGAACCAATCTCACAAATTGTCCCCTGGCCTTCACATGTGACTTCACAGACACCCATACATATATATCATGTACATACATAATTTTAAAAACACCTTTGGTCAAGTAATCCATACTTATGTTTTAATATACTTAAGTAACAATGTTAATAGCATTCACAAACAGGGCTGTAATGCTTAGAATGTTCCCTAAAGCAATGTTCTATCCAGACATAGTTGCACACACCTTGAAGAAAAACCATGCATTTGAGGTCAGCCTGAACTATATAAGAAGACATTATCTTTTTAAAAAGGTGTTACTTGTTTTAAGGGGCTGGAAGGATGGCTCAGCACTTGCTGCTCTTGCAGAGGACCCAGATTTGGTTGCCAGCACCTACTTGGCAGCTTACAGCCATCTATAATTCTAGTTCCAGGGAATTTTGCACCCCCTTCTGCCCTCTGTGGGCCCTGGCACACAAGTAACATGCAGGCAAAACACACATAAGATTTTAAAAAAGGGGCTGGAGAGATGGCTCAGCGGTTAAGAGCACCGTCTGCTCTTCCAGAGGACCCGGGTTCGATTCCCAGCACCCACATGGCAGCTAACAACTGTCTGTAGTTCCAGTTCCAGGCAAACACCAAGGCAAATAAATAAATAAATAAAG